>KE157126.1:0-18907 GCA_000411055.1 Leavenworthia alabamica
TATATATATATATATATATATATATATATATATTATATTTTTTGGGTGTTGAAGCTCGTAATAGCCATCACAGAACATAGTGATCGTGAGAGAGCTCATGCAGAGGAAGGAGATGGTGTTGCTCGTTGGCCGTAAAAGATTCAAAACCTTAACAATAATCCATTTTTTATCAGCTCAGATAAGATCAAGTAGTTTTAAGTGTCTCGAGTTTTTTTAAGTTTAAAACCATACTCATCTTGATATTACAATACTACCTTCGTGTAGTAATAATTCCTTTATATAACACAATAGATACAAAACTGTTGGAATTTTATGAAGAAACTCCATTATTCTTGAAACAACAATAGTAGTCCCTATCTATATCAATGGTGGACATAAATTGGAGAGTAACCATAAAGCCCCTTGACATGGCTTTATTTAGAACCAGAGAATCATATAAAATATAAGCTTTTAGTCATTTACAAAGAAGAAAGAGAGAGTATTGTTGTGTGTTTACAGAGGTGAAGTAGTAGACTTGTGCATTTTGTTATTCTCTTTTGCCTGTGGTGGTTGAGAATGAGATGAATGGACTGCTGCCCTGTATGAAGATGAAGCCAGCTGTGCAAGTGCTGGTGCAGTTCCACCTGAAGAAACATGAAGCATTTAAGATTTTAAGCTTATTGACACAAAACCAAGATAACATCATATATAAAGGAGGAGAAGGAGAAGATCTCATCAAACCTGCTAATCCAGCACAGGCTGATGAAAGAACTATAACAGGTGGTGCCTGCATTGATACAGAAACGAATAAACACTCGATTCATCAGTACAGAAACAAATTTACTCGTGTTTTACGCGCGGATAATTTACGCATGTAACTAGAGCCTGAACAAAATAAATCAAACAATGGTGAAAGAAGTGAACGTAAGAATGGAATCTGAAACTTTGTTAATAACTTACCCCAACAAGAAAATGTAACCACATCGGTCCTTTGATACACTTGCGTATAATTGGCATAACTGCGTCAATTCAAATGAAGCCATTTAAACAAGTAAAAAATAGACTCAAGACTCTTTTGAGCAAGCTCTATATCTAACTGTGATCAGTGATCTAACACTACAGTCTCTAATCAATACATAACTTGAAAAAACATATATTAATAAGTATGTATATAAGAAGGTGGAAGTCAATTACAGTCAGTGAGACACAATCATCAATGATTGAAGAACAAAACTAGAGAACTCAAAGATATAATCATCGAGAAAACAAATCGATACAAGACTTTTAAATCAAGAGAAATTATGAATACCATGGTTAAATCCAATGAATGCACTTGAGGTACCACCAACAGCTGATCCAATCTAAAAAAAACATAAACAGTAGAGCTTTAAAACATTAGCTATCTAATTCTTATGATTCATATGAAACAGAAACAAAAAGAAAAGTTTGCATTTTTAAAGGCTGAAGCAAGCTACAGTTATTAAGAGTAAAAGATTTGATTTTTCTTCAAGGAGTATCAAATTTGTAAGAAAGAAACTTACCATAGAAAAGCTATCCCTAATAAACGGAGCTACAGTCCATTCACTGGTTTCCTAAAAATTGAAATCAAATCAACATAAGAAGCAAAAACATATTCAATAGAAAAATTTAAGGTGGGATGCAGAAAAATACCAAATTTTTGGTAAGAGGACCTGCGCAGTGATTGCATCTGATCCCGATCTCATGCCTTAAATCCACCATCTGTTTAGAAGAATCTCCGACGATATTTTTTTTTAGGGTTGTAGGGTTTATACTCTGTTACTGTTTTACTTCCTCCACCGATCACTTCTGGCTCCGAAGTAGTTTACTTTAGTTAAATACTACTCGGTTCCAATAGCCCACTAATCTGTTGACACGTCATCTAAAACAAACCGAGCTGATAACCGTGAACTGAGGAGACATTAATCAAAATTTTTTGGTTAGTCACAGAACCGGTTATTCCAGAATTTTTTGGTTAGGAATCTTATTTCTCCATGTTCCCAAAAGTTTATAAACAACTTTAGAAATAAATTGTTGAAAGAACGAATATAAAAAATAAAGTAAACGAAAAAACGAATGTATATATATAAAAAAGAAAGGATATTATTGCTAACTACTTGCAACTAGACATATGTGATTTAACTCTTTCTCATGATCCGAGTTGTCGTATTTAGTATCACCATTTGCGTTTTGCAACCAAAGGCTATAACAATATTCTGTTGGATGCAGACACCACTGTCTTAGGGTGAACACAACTCTAAAGAACTAGATCTGAATAGACTGAGATGAACAAGAAAAAGGATTCTTGAGTTGAGAAAGAGACTCACCAAGCTTTATTTAGTTTTGGATTCTCATGAACTCACTTTTACTCTCCATTTTCTTTTCTTCAAAGGAATATAATTCCATGGTCATTTCCCATTTCCTGTTGTTTAATGTATCCAAATCATCTCTTGTTCAAGTAAGCGAATCCACGTGTTGAATTATACTCCTATGGAAGATTAAACAGTAAAAGTTAGTAGACAAGAACAAGAATCTATAAAAGGGAAATGAACATACAAAGAAGAACATTTAGTCTGTATCACTCTTTTCATTTACGCACTAGGTCTGCAAAAAGAAACACATAACATCTTTATTTTAACTCATCTACCAGCAGCCAGAAACAAGGAGCAATAGGTTACAGTTTCTTATAATTTCATTAGACCTTGCTGCAGAAAAAAGCATATTCAGATTTTGATATTTCTGAAACTACATTTCATAAAGAACAGTGAATTATCTATAAATATCAAGAAAAGTGAAACCAATCAAAAGAGTTCAACACATATTTTTGAAACTTGCAGCACACAATAAGAAGCTTCTCCGTGTGGAAGCATATTTCCACCCACATGCCAATCAACTATTTAAGCAAAAATATGCTCAAATACTTTTAACTGAAGGCCATAAAAGGCTCTTCACCAAACAGAATAAAGTGTTAATGAGAAATCAGAACATAAGATTTGTTTTTATTTTGATATTTTCCTTTAAAACTATAGACCATATTTCTACCTATCAAAGCCAAAGGCATCTATCAAACTCATTAAGATATGTGAGACTCTATATTGGATAGCAGATATATTCTCATTTACACATAGAGAAGTCACAATCTCAGCATTTTTGGCAATCACGACTCCTTTATCCTGTGATGAACTTATTCTATATGGTTGTATATCATACAGGGAAGTATATCTATACTTAATCAGACAGGAGAAATATAATTGGGAAGTCCAATTTAGAGCCGTAGTCATCACTAAAGTAGATTCAGGGAAGTACACTGTTAGAAAGCAGCTAAACATTAGATGCATATATGCTTCACGAACTTATACAATATATGTACATATAACATATGAACTGAAGACATGTTATGTTGCCTTTAGAACAGACAAGAAAGGTTACACACATACATACATACATGTATTATGTATACATAGATAACAGAAGCATAAACTGGCCAAATATGTGAGCGGCCAATAAATCATCACATATATTCTTGAGTCTTGAAACATGTCCAAATAAGTCATTTTTATATAATTAAAATTAAAATCTAACTTAAAGTTACAACAGAAAATATTAAAACTCAAGATGTATCTAGAGAAAAAAATGACTCTCAAGTAGCAACAAAACAATACAGACAAGTGGAAAGCATTGAGAATATTACTTAACGAGATAGAGAGGTTAGAGCTGTGGACTTCGAAAAAACTAAGGAATAAGGAATGTGAATGAATTCCCCTGCCCAACTATAAAAGTTGTCAAAAGAAATTGGAGAATAAGATACTTTCGTATACTAGAATGGTGAAAGAATGCGCATATGATGCATTTAAATTTGGATCAATTCTGGTATCTAATGCAAGGCTTGAATTGCACTTAAAAATTGTAGTCCAGAGGAATCAAAACAAGAAAAAATAATCTAAGCACACAACCTACAATTTAAAAGATAGAACACAAATAACAAAGCGATGATTGGACCAGTTATTCATATTCCATACCTTAGTTATCATTCTCTAATTTGCCTTTTTTGCATTCAACTGTCTATATAAAGGAAAGTTGCAACGACTTTTTACTCTTGAGAGACCCTGGCCTGAGAAAAAAGAGCATAAATAAGGAAAGCAGCAAAGATATCTTCCCAAGTTGGTGGAGTTGCACACCATAGTGTATCTCTGACCTGAGAGCAGCAGGCTGGATTTAAAAACTAAGATTGTGTAAGGTAAAATAAAAACATGTGATCTTTAGACTCATTCTTAATTTGGTATGGCTAGTTGGGATTAACTTACATTATTATGTTGAAGATAGACTTATGTATTTCCACAACCAGCACCATGGGAAGAGCATCCTCTCTTCATCGAGAATGCCCATTCCTTCTGAAAGGCATCCATTCCTACGAGGAAATGGCACAGGAGATTCTGGACTCATCCTCTCAACCGATGCAAAACCACGACTAAAATGGACTCCAGATCTTCATGAGAGATTTGTTGACGCAGTCAATCAGCTTGGAGGAGGAGATAGTGAGTTATATTATTAGTAAAAGGAACCATCTTTGATAATCAGGCTTTTAGACATTATGTATTTATGTATATACTATTGTCTCTGCAGAGGCTACTCCTAAGACAATCATGAAAGTCATGGGTATTCCAGGCCTAACGTTATATCATCTCAAGAGTCATCTTCAGGTAAGACATCAACACTTTATACAGACATATGCCTAAATTCATCAGGTTTCTGTACATGACTCATTCATCAATTCACTAAGAAGTATCTGATTTTGCTTTTACAAAGGTTATTAATATCATGATTTGGCTATCAGAAATATAGGCTGAGCAAGAATCTTAATGGACAAGCTAACAGCAGTCTAAACAAGCCAAGTAAGCATATTATTCACTACTTGATACAAACATATTTTAATTTTCAGATCCATTTTCTTTTCTTCAAAATATCATATTTCAAGGAACTAAAAGTACCCTGACTTAGGTGTGATGACCATGATGGAAGAAAACATCCCTGAAGCAGATGAAAGTCACAGTGAGAGTTTAAGCATTGGACTACAGCCCAGCATGTAAGAATATGGCTATTTATTTACATATTTTAACTTTTAAAAATTTCAAAAAATGATTTATATTTGTGCATACAGGAACGTGCCCATAAGTGATGCACTTCAAATGCAAATAGAGGTTCAAAGAAGGCTACACGAGCAACTTGAGGTATCAGATACAGTACTCTGTTGACCCACTCTATTTAAAACATCAATTAGTGTCGGTAACAACAGTGTTTCTAACACGATCAACTAAGACGAGTTTGAGTTCATTAACTCTCATGAAAATATATCAAAAACTCTCATAAAATGTGTGTTGTTCATTTAACTTCGAATATGAATAATTTACAAAATTATACTCAAACATGTAGAAACACACAAAGTTCAGTGAAAAGCATGAGTAGAGAGCATCAATAGAGGCTACAAAAAAAATAGAACAAAGCATTTAGTTACGATTTCATAAAAATATATTAAACTGAGCCAGGTACAACGCCATTTGCAGCTCAGGATGGAGGCTCAAGGAAAGTACCTGCAATCAATTCTGGAGAAAGCACAAGAGACTCTTGGAAGACAAAATGTAGGCGCAGCTGGGATTGAAGCAACTAAAGTTCAACTCTCAGAAATAGTATCTAAAGTGTCAGCAGAGTATCCAGACTCTAGTTTCCTAGAACTGAAAGAAGTGCAGAATCTACGCCAACAACAAATGCAAACAACATATCCACCAAATTCATCCCTAGACAGTTGCCTAACCTCAAGTGAAGGAACCCAGAAAGCCCCAAAGATGCTTGAGAACAGACTGGGATTAAGAACATATATTGGAGATTCAACATCAGAGAAGAAGGAGATAATGGAAGAACCGTTTTTCCATCGAATGGAACTCACATGGGCAGAAGAAGAAGAAGGACTCAGAGAGAACAATAGGCCATATCATTACACAATGTTTAACAATGCAGAACCGAGAATCTCGTCATCAAGAAGAAGCCCTGGAAGATTGTCAATAGGAATGGGACTACATGAACACAGAGTAGGAAGTAGCAACAGTGAGTATACAGAGGAAAGAAGATTCAACAAGAAGGGTGAAGACTGCAAACTTGAAACACGCATCAGAACAGCTCTAGATCTTAACACAAACGACGAAAATTATGGCAAAAGACATCCAAAACAGTTTGATTTGAATGGTTTCAGCTGAAATTGACAAGGAACTAAGAGCTTAAAGACTGAAACAAACCTTTCATTTCCTGAGGAATTGGAGTAAAATTGAAGCAAATGTACAACACACTATTTGCTGTAGTTATGACTTATGATCTCATATATAATACAGATAAAATGTAAAACTTTATGGAACATTCATAGAGAGACATACATATTCAATCAGATTCGGAAATCAAGATATTAAATTTATGCGCCTAGAAATCAAATTTGGGTTTTTTTTTGGTTTTCATACGTACCTATGATTTTACAATGGATGGTTCGGAGCTATTTGAAAATGTATACATACACGGTACAGTACACTGATAGATCGAGAGAGACCAACGATGCTTTTGTGTATAACTTTGTTTCAGAATCAGCTCAATGTTATTAGCCAAGACCCAAGATTCTTTCGCTTTTGAGAATCTAAGCAGTCCGGGTTGGTAGGGTCGGGTTAACCCGGTTTTATCCGAATTCCATTAAGAGGGCCCAATTGTGTCACGTAAAGAGCGATAAATATCATTTTTGTCCCTGAAATTTTACTAGAATCTTAATTTTGTCCATTCTAATTTTCTTTGGATACCACTTCCTAAAAAAAAACTTTTGGTTTAACTTGATTACGTCTAATATTTTAACTATAATGGTAACAATTAAAAAGTTTTAAGAGTAACAAGTATAAATATATATTTCATTTCTTTTGTAAAATAAAGCACATAGAATTTTATTAAAAAAACAAAAAAACAGTTTATGATTTCGTAAATATATAAGCGTTCATACTTATTTTTATTACTTTTTTTTTCATTTTCTTAAAAAACAAATATATTTTCTTAATCTGTTTTAGTGTTCCATTATCAATAAGATTCATTAATCCTTAATTATTATAGGCTTCCAAATTTAGTGAAAGTTGAATTGTTCTAGTAAACAATTAGAAAAAGAGGATAAAACAGGGGGTATCAAATCAGAAAGAAATAAAAATAAGGGGGCAAATCTAAGAATAAAAACCCGGTTCTGATTTTGCTTATCATCTTTAAAATGACCCAATCAAATTCATCGGTAGTTTTACACATCAATCTATCTTCTTCATATTGCTCTCAAACTGTGAAACCCATTTATACAAAAAAAAAAAAAACCTAATAGTGTGAGCGGCTACTTTTTCCGAAACCAAAATCGGACGAAGAACGTTATAAGATAAACATCATCGGAGTCTCTGATCTGATTCGGCTGTGATGGGTGCGAGCAGGAAATTACAAGGCGAGATAGATCGGGTGCTGAAGAAGGTTCAAGAAGGTGTTGATGTTTTCGACAGCATCTGGAACAAGGTAACGTTTCCTACCTACAATTTTTTAATTAATCATTCCAATTTTATATTTAATTATTAGTTGTTCATCGTTGATATCGAGAATGCAGGAATGATTTATTTTACAATTCCATTGTTAATAGAAAAATTGAGTTTACTGAAGCTATTTGTGTGAGATAATGAAGAATCTTGATGAGATCTAAATCAAATTCAATATATGGGCACCTCATATGAATATGTTTGGTTTCTTATAAGTTTTGTTTGTTTTTTGTGAATGAAATGTTTTTGCCAGTGGAACTCAATAAGGAGCTCCGTTTGTTGTTTATGCAGTGGAATGTGAGCAGAATGTTTGTTTTCGAAGCAGAAAAGTTTTTTTACTGGACAGAAAAGGGAAAAAATACGAGCTTTTTTGGTGTTTCAGGTTTATGATTCAGATAATGTTAACCAAAAGGAAAAGTTTGAGGCTGATTTGAAGAAGGAAATCAAGAAGTTGCAGCGCTATAGAGACCAGATTAAGACTTGGATTCAGTCCAGTGAGATCAAAGATAAGAAAGTTAGTCATCTTTTCATCTTCTAGCGGCTCTCTTTCATTCTCTTAGATTGCAATTGTGAACCTTCTTTAGTTATCTCTCTAGTCTGATGTTATGTGGTGATGATTACAATCTCAGGCCATCAGCATCTTTTCATGTTATAACTAAAGCTTTCCTAACGTCTTAAAGAAATGCTCTGGTTTTTGTTCGTTTGAGTAAGGTGTTTTGTGGTAGTGGTTTTACTTGTGATACTTTTGGCTAGTTTAATTTAGTTTCATATAGTTGAATGGTGTAGCTTTATATCTGTTGTCACTTTTATATTCCTTTTATGTTCTTTTTGAAGGAATCTTATTAGCCTTTTGTTTTAGACTCAACTGAGCAGATTGCTTGTCATTTGATTTAGGTTAGTGCATCCTATGAGCAATCCCTGGTTGACGCTCGGAAGCTTATTGAGCGAGAGATGGAGCGGTTTAAAATATGTGAGAAAGAGACCAAGACTAAAGCCTTCTCTAAAGAAGGACTGGGTCAGCAACCTAAAACTGTAAGAGCTTATCTATATTGAAATATTTAAGTGTTTGATCTCCAATAATTGTTAGGGATGATATGAATAGTCTTTGCTTCTGTTATTCATATGAATCTGATTGAGGAAATCTCATGCATTGTTCAGACTATAATTTATATAGCAAAAATACTTGCGTTCAAAATGTAGAATCTTGCAGAAACTTTATTCAGAGTAGTATATTGCAAGCTGTCTTTTTCTCATGTTTAAAGGAGATGTTGTACAAATAAGTATCAATGAGTGTTTGTTTACTGCTCCATTGTAAATATGAATAGCTTTTTTTTGCCTGTTAATACGTCATTGAGTTACAATAAAAATATTTCTGGTTTCGTGAAATCTGTTGGAAACTCGTTGTGGTAGTCAGGGTACTAATTTTTTCAGCTTCATGTCTAATAGGATCCAAAAGAGAAAGCAAAGTCAGAGACAAGGGATTGGTTGAACAATGTGGTGAGTCTTTTTGGCGTGTTCATACTTAATTAATGATTCTTGATCCGGTCCTTTAACAGAAACATCAAATAGAATCTATGTTAATGGTGTCTGTGAAACCCCGAGGCTTATTATGATTGATTTTCCAGGTGAATTAGGTAGTTAGGTCTTTATGGATCATTTTAAATCACTCATTTTCTTGCTTTTGGTAGGTGAGTGAACTTGAGTCGCAGATTGATAGCTTTGAAGCTGAGTTGGAAGGACTTTCTGTCAAAAAAGGAAAGACAAGGCCACCCAGATTGGTAAGTTCTGAAAATATGTATCAGTATGAAAATGCTTTAATTCCTTATCTCGTGATGAATCATGTCATTTGTTTTGTTCTCCCCTTTCAGACTCATCTTGAGACATCTATTACAAGGCACAAGGAGCATATAATAAAGTTGGAGTTAATCTTGAGGCTTCTGGACAATGATGAATTAAGTCCGGAACAAGTAAATGACGTCAAAGATTTTCTGGACGATTATGTTGAACGAAATCAGGTCCTCTATAATCTAGAAGATTTTGCTTATGATAGTCTGGGTTTCCAACGCTATGAGTATGCTGATATTCTCCTGGATTGTGTTTAACTTTTCTTTATGTAGGATGATTTTGACGAATTCGGTGATGTCGAGGAGCTCTATAGCACGTTGCCACTAGATGAGGTGGAGGGTCTTGAGGATCTAGTGACTGCTGGCCCCCTCGTCAAGGTGACTTTCTGTTGTAGTATATCTATTTGCTTAATTTTCTGTCCGTGGAAATAAGAAGTGTTGTATCTGTCTGGCGAAAAGAGTACAACGTTCAGGAATGTTATTGAAGTTCAGGTTTCGCTGTAATCATCAGTCATTTAGCTTTAGATTTTGAAATAACATGACATAAATTTGTCAGGGTACTCCTTTGAGCATGAAGAGTTCTTTGGCAGCGTCAGCTTCTCAAGTTCGAGTGAGTAATCGTAATATCTCTTTGCTGGAAGACCTTTTGTTTTATGTTTCTTTATTTTGGCTTTGTTTCAGAGCATAAGTTTGCCAACTCATCATCAAAGTACCTTGCAAGAGAAAACAGAGGATACAATTTTGCCGGATAGCAATTCTGAGACTGTTCCGAAAACCCCTCCCCCAAAGAATGGCGCAAGCCTTCACTCAGCACCATCAACACCTGCTGGGGGACGTCCAAGTTTGAATGTGCCTGCCACTAATGTTCCAACTGCATCAGTTGCCTTATCAACTTCTATTCCTGTTCAAACTTCCATAGAAAGCATGGGAAGTTTGTCTCCAGTGGCTGCTAAGGAAGAAGACACAACAACTTTGACATCTCGAAAACCATCCTCATCTGTTGCTGATTCTCCATTGAGAGGCATTGGTAGAGTTAGTATCCCCAACCAGCCCCAACCAAGTCAGTCTCCATCTCCAAGTCCAGCTAATGTAGTTCGCACTAGTGCAACTTCAGCTGCTGAAGTTGCAAAGAGAAATATAATGGGAGTTGAGAGTAACGTCCAACCTCTAACTTCTCCCCTGAGCAAAATAGTATTGCCACAAGCTGCAAAGAGTAATGATGGAACTGTCTCTGATAGTCACCCTGGTGATGTTGCAGCTGGTATTAGTAGAGCTTTTTCGCCATCTATTGTATCGGGTTCGCAGTGGAGGCCTGGTAGTCCCTTTCAGAGTCAGAATGAAATGGTGCGTTTTTTATGATTTGATTAAGTTGGTCGTCTGAGCAATACCATCGCTTTACTTATTAGTTTTTCACTGTGTCTGAAACATGCTTCAGAAAAAGCGTCTGAATTTGTGTAACTCTGTGTAGAACTGTGTTTGCACTCTAACATAATCCTAACCAGGTTCTTTTGAGATGTATTCCTAGAGCTATACATCCCATGGGCTTGGTTAAGGTTTTTATTAGATTATATTGTTATTGTTTTTATCTATTAAATTTATATGTTTTTGGCCTCTAGGTCCGTGGGAGAACTGAAATAGCATCAGATCAAAGAGAGAAATATTTACAGCTGTATCAGCAAGTACAGCAAGGCAATGGTAACCTTTTAGGCATACCTTCTCTATCTGGAGGAAATGAGAAGCAGTTTTCTTCACAACAGCAAAATCCTCTTCTGCAGCAGGTAGCATATTTTATTTCATTCGGATGTTTTGTACTTACCAGGTCTTGAGCATGCTCGTTTTGAATTGTATGAAACAATCACATGATTAAAGGTACTGAAGACTTTCCATGTTAATAAAAGACTATCTTTTCTAATCTGTTTCTCAGAGCTCCGCCATCTCTCCTCATGGAAGCTTAGGAATCGGAGTTCAGGCACCAGGTTTTAATATCATGAGTTCTGCCTCCTTACAGCAGCAGTCAAACGCCATGACTCAACAGTTGGGTCAGCAACCTTCTGGTGCAGGTACAATCACCGTTTAGGTTATCTCTGTGGTTTATGATACAATTGTGAATTCACTATTTGTGGCCGTAGCAACTAACATTTATGGTATAATACAATTTAAGATTTTAGATAATTTGATAAAAGGTTAACCACTTCGTGAAAGAGTTCTACGCATTGTGGCAATTACTCAAATCTCGTAGAGTTGGTGAAGCCTCGGTTTTTTTGTTTTGTTTTGAAAGTGCACATGAAAAATATTAGCAAAATAAGGGACCTGTTAACTTGATGTTTGTGTAGATGTAGACCATTCCAGAAATGATGATCAACTACGGCAGCAAAACTTACCTGAGGATTCAACTTCCATATCAGCTTCAAAATCTATTCTAAATGAGGATGATTCTAAAGTTCTATTTGATAATACTCCGGTAAGTATGAATACATATAGGTTCACATTTATTTCAACTATATTAGATTTTTGTCAAAAAAATTAAAAAAGAATACAAATATTCTGTCTCTATTGGTCTTGGTGAGTGTTTGGATTTGTCATTTTTTTGCTTAAACTTCACATATGCAGATTCTGTTGTTTTATGGATACACAGAATTGTAATAACTGTATTCAATTTAACCAAGCAACTAACCAAGCAACTAACCAAGGCTGGGCTCTGATACAATCTCCTTTGTGTTTTCTTTTGTAATTTCAGCCGGGAATGTCCAGCTACATGTTGGATCCAGTACAGACATCTACCGGTCCTGATTTCTCTCCTGGACAACCCATACAACCAGGCCAATCTTCAACTAGCCTCGGTGTCATTGGACGGAGAAGTAACTCTGAATTAGGAGCCATTGGTGATCCTTCAGCAACAGGGCTGCCAATGCATGATCATATGCGCAATCTCCAGTTACTTGAAGCTGCTTTCTATAAACGTCCTCAACCCATGGATTCAGAACGTCCTAGACCATATACTCCGGTACATCCACTATTCTAAACTCTCTACTTAATAAAATCTACTGAAATTTCATATCCCTTATGCTTGTTTTTTGAACAGAGGAACCCAACAATTACACCTCAATCATTTCCTCAAACACAAGCACCTATCGTAAGCAACCCTTTATGGTGGGAACGTTTAGGAAGCGATGGTTATGGAACAGATACTATGTTCTTCGCGTTTTATTATCAGCAGGTTCCAATACAAAAAGCTCAATTCCATTTCCTAATTATCATCTCTTTTGTATTACTGATGTGTTTGTTTTTTCTTCTTCATGGGATTGTTTAGAACTCATATCAACAATATCTAGCTGCAAAAGAGCTGAAGAAACAGTCATGGAGATACCATAGAAAATTCAACATTTGGTTTCAAAGACACAAAGAACCAAAGATTGCAACTGATGAATATGAACAAGGAGCCTATGTTTATTTCGATTTCCATACACCAAAAGATGAGAATCAAGAAGGAGGATGGTATGATTTGATTCTTGATTTTCGGAATTTATCGATTTTTCTCTGTCAATGTTCATAATGTTTGGTTCTTTAACGTCTGTGTAGGTGTCAGAGGATCAAAAACGACTTCACGTTTGAATACAGCTATCTTGAAGATGAACTTGCCGTATAGATCCAACGCATAGATATGTATAATCCTCTGGAACAAGTGTTATTTTCTGCGTTTCAATATACTTTTAGTTTCAAGATTTGAATTCTAAATACTAAAACCAGAATATTATTGTTGAACTTTCAATGCTTATAACTATTCCAAAAATAAAGATATAAAAAGACATGTTAAATACTTAAATTTGAAAGTGACTTTTTTATTATTGGTTGGTTAAATAAATAAAAAGGTTAAAATTTCACAAACTTCACTATTAAGACATTATATTTAACATAAGGATGTGACCGTTACACGTTGTTTACTTTGATACAAGTCCCATTTTATACGTAGGAATATTTAAAACCATACGTACGTTGTTAAACTATATAATATTGATTTAAATCAATTTTATAAAAATCATGTGAGCAAACCAAAGTTAGCGGTAATGTAATAAGACTCATTAACATTCGAGAAGTGTAAACAGATTTTTCAAAATAATATATTTTTTAAAAATTAAAAGAACGAAAATAAAATAGAATAAAAAATAAAAATCTTCACCAAATATTTGCCGGAATTTTTCTTTTTTTTTTCTAAAGTTGATCAATCCATCCAAGGAAATAAAAATTCTTCACCAAATCTGCTCATCTTCATCATCTCCATATTAATCTCAATCCTTTTCATTATTTATAAACCCAAAACTACCAGCAACTTTATCTCTATCTCTATCTCTATGAGTGCTTGAGAGAGCTAGAAAGTTTTCATATTTAATAGTTGCCATCGGTTTCTCATTCTGAAACTTTCAAGGGAGATCTGAAAGTTTTGATTTTTTTGGATCGTTCTTATAATCCGATCATTGTTCCTTCTAAAGGGTTTATCTAAAGCTTGTTCATTGGGTAAAATGTTTTTGATATCTCGTTTTTGATTCGGTGGTTGGTTATGTTTTGATGTTTTGTTTTCATATCTTTGTTTCTTATGATTATCTGAAAGATCTTGTTTTTGGATGATGATAGAGCATATTTTTGAATCAAACTGTCTCTCTTTGGTTACACTGATTCTTTTGAATCCATATCACTTGTGTTTCTATGTTTATGTGAATATGAAAAATTTGTATTGATGGTGTTATGATAGATATGTTGAGTAGTAAATCAAAGTTGAGGACTTTTCTGGTTTGTATTTGGTTACAGATGCTTGTGATTTTGATTGCTTATCTATATGATTGGACAATGCTTATTATGTATAAGGATGGCAATAAAGTGATTCAAGCCACTGTTTCTTGTATTCTATGAGATTGTATTTACTTGTTAATTCGTGTACTCTCTTTTGGATTGTGAAGAAATGCAAGTGAAAATGTTAACTCTGCTAACATTCTTTTATACCCTCAGGTCAGCTTAAGAGGTTTACCGAAAGAAAAAAAGCTTTTCTTACTCTTTGTATGGATTAAGAATGCCAGAGCTAAGAAGTGGAGCACATAGATTGAGACAACCTACTCCTCAGGTGATTGATCAGCCAGAAAATATTGAACTTCCTCCTCAGCCTGTAACAAGGAGAAGAGGTGGTGGTAGAGGAAGAGGAAACGCTGCAGCAAAAGGCTCTGCACCTCCAAGACCAACTGGTAGGGGTCGAGGAATCAGGTTAATAGATTTAGAGGCAGAACCTTGTGAGGTTTGTCCAGCAGTAGGTGAACCTGTTTTTAATCAAGTTGAAGGATTAGCTCATAACGATATCGCTATGGAAGGTGGTAGCGCAGAGAAAATAGTTGGTGTGGAAGAAGATCCTAGCTCAGCTGCAGTCCCTGATAGGGTAAACTTTATGCTAATCTTTTGGCATTCAATCACCGGTGTTTTTGCGAGAGAGATGTTGATTTTGGTTTCCTATGTTTTGTTTGTAGGTGCAAGTTGGAAATTCTCCTGTTTATAAGACTGAGAGGAAACTCGGTAAAGGAGGCTTTGGTCAAGTTTTTGTTGGTAAAAGGGTGAGTGGTGGCAGTGATAGGATTGGTGCAGATGCAATTGAGGTATGTATGTGAAGAATCATACTCAAGTTTATGAGAGCTATAGACAAAAACGTCAAATTTTAAACAAATATTGTTTATTTGTTCGTCAGGTCGCCCTGAAATTTGAGCACCGAAATAGCAAAGGCTGCAATTTTGGCCCACCTTACGAGTGGCAAGTATACAAGTAAGACTTGCTTGCATTCTATCTGAAAATTTCATCCAAGTTTCTCTTTTCAACTTATTAGTCATCTCATCTGATTGATTTGTTCCTCTTGTTGTAAAGTTCACTCAATGGTTGCTATGGGATTCCTGCGGTGCATCATAGGGGTCGTCAAGGAGATTTTTACATTCTTGTATGTGGTTTAGTATAAACTTTATTAAATGTATCTTTGAGATTCATTGTCTTATCATGTATTGAGTAATGTTTTAATAAATATGTCAGGTCATGGACATGCTTGGTCCAAGTCTCTGGGATGTTTGGAATTCTTCAGGGCAGTCGTAAGCACTCACTCTTCTCCTTTCTTCCGTTTGTGAGATTATTCATATGGTTGATGTTCATGACATGTGGCAGGATGTCTCCAAACATGGTAGCATGCATTGCTGTTGAGTCCATATCTATTCTAGAGAAACTTCATATGAAAGGGTTAGTTAAACTATTTTCTCGGTAACTTCTTGGCAAATAGTTCCATTCATTTTCTCAGAAAACAATTTGCTTTCATTGAAGCTGATTTTTCATGTCATATACCCTCTCAATATCAAACTAGGTTTGTCCATGGAGATGTGAAGCCCGAAAACTTTTTACTTGGTCAACCAGGAACAGCAGATGAGAAAAAACTCTACCTTATTGATCTTGGCCTGGGTGAGTTTGTTCATCTCTTCTTTTGCTACAAAACGTTTCATTTATATTGGTTATAATATTTGATGTTTGCATTAGTATCACATAATCTTCTTTTGTTTCAGCATCAAAATGGAAAGATTCACACTCAGGCCAGCATGTTGAATATGATCAAAGACCTGATGTGTTCAGGTACTTGCTTTTTCTTTGTATATAAATGCTCCACATTGTCTTTACATGTTTATTATGTTTCATGTTCAGGGGAACAATAAGGTATGCAAGTGTTCATGCGCATCTAGGTCGAACTGGAAGTCGAAGAGATGATTTGGAGTCTTTAGCTTATACTTTAATCTTTCTCTTGAAAGGAAGACTACCATGGCAGGGTTATCAGGTTTGTCTTTATTTCTCTTCATGACCTTTACACATTATATCTGATTCATCTTCTTCATTCATTGTTTACTCTTTATGCAGGGTGACAACAAGAGCTTTCTTGTTTGCAAGAAAAAGATGTCAACTTCTCCTGAAATGATGTCATGTTTTTGTCCTCCACCATTTAAGCTGTTCCTTGAGGAAGTTACTAATATGAAGTTTGACGAGGAGCCTAACTACGCAAAGCTTATATCGATTTTTGATTCTCTTATTGAACCGTGTGCTCTATCTAGACCTATTAGAATTGATGGGGCTCTTAAGGTTGGGAAAAAACGAGGAAGATTGCTTGTTAATTTGGAAGAAGATGAACAGCCAAAGAAGAAAATCAGAATTGGTAGTCCTGCAACTCAGTGGATCTCAGTCTATAATGCTCGTCGTCCCATGAAACAGAGGTAAAAAAATTTGAAAAGCTTAGTTTAATCAAATCCTTCACTAAGGTTTTAAATGTTCATTTCCTTTTGTAGATATCACTACAATGTTGCAGACACAAGGCTGCACCAACATGTACAAAAGGGTAATGAAGATGGTCTTTTAATAAGCTGTGTAGCATCATCAGCTAATCTCTGGGCACTTATAATGGATGCTGGGACTGGATTCAGTTCTCAAGTTTATGAATTATCAACGATCTTCCTTCACAAGGTAATAATTTATTGAAGCATTTAAGAATCAATCAATATTACTGTAACTCACATCTTTTTGTTTAACAGGACTGGATTATGGAACAATGGGAAAAGAACTACTATATAAGTTCTATAGCTGGTGCCGATAACGGAAGCTCGTTAGTTGTTATGTCAAAAGGTTAGTGACCTTATAACATGAAGTCTTCTCTCTTCTCTCTTCTTTACTTATAATCTACTTTGTAGGAACATCTTATACTCAGCAATCTTACAAAGTCAGTGACTCATTTCCATACAAATGGATAAACAAGAAATGGAAAGAAGACTTTCATGTAACATCCATGACAACTGCTGGGAATCGTTGGGGTGTAGTAATGTCAAGGAACTCTGGTTTCTCTGATCAGGTAAGTTTCAATCTCTTCATTTTTAAAGAGATTTCATTTTTAACACTCTCAATGACAGGTCGTAGAGCTTGACTTTTTGTATCCAAGTGATGGAATACATAGAAGATGGGAAAGTGGTTATAGAATAACATCAATGGCAGCAACTTCAGATCAAGCAGCTTTTATATTAAGTGTACCAAAGCGTAAAATGATGGATGAAACTCAAGAGACTCTTCGTACTACTGCATTTCCAAGTACTCATGTGAAGGTGTGGTTTTGTTAACAAAGATTGTATTTTTCTTTGTTTGTTTCCATGATAGTGAATGAAGACATGTGTGGTTTTGGTTTGTTTTTTTTTTCAGGAGAAATGGGCGAAAAATCTGTACATTGCCTCAATATGTTATGGCAGGACAGTGTGTTAGCATTGTTATGTTCTGTAAGGATCATTAATACAATGAAGATGGTAAAAGCATACAGACGCAACGTGATTGTTAAGTGTAATGAAATGGATGTGTCTTCGTGTGTATGTATAAAAAGATAGAAACGAAGGTAATATAAAGTTTTTAGGGCTTTTTAAAGCCTTCAAGTGTGCTTAATGCTTTCACGGTTTAAACCTGTTTACTTCAATGCAAGTTAAAATTTCCGGTTTAAATAGTTCAAACCGGTTTGGGATGTGTAAAAAACCTAGTAGTCACCTTACTTGTACACTTAAACTGTTTCGCTCACTAGAACCTCTAAAAACCTCTGAGTTAAGAAACAAATAAAACCAAAAAAGATGAGACCACCACGTGGCGGNGTGGATGTTTTGGTGGTGGTGGACGAGGAGGTGGTTGTTTTGGTGGTGGTTATCGTGATGAAGGACCTCCCAGCGAAGTCATAGGTTCGTTTTTTTTTAAATCCTATTACTCGATTCTCACTCTTCTTTTACCGATTAAACAGAATCATTTTGTAACATCCCAAATTCTAACTATTAGGTTATTTTAAATTTAAACCCAAACATATTATTTAATTAGCTTTTTTATTATTATTTTTTAAAACTAAAGAATATTTCTTTTAAATGAAATGTCCCACATTGGAGATTTAGAAAAATTCCCTCTCTTCTCCTATAAATAAGACCTTCCAATTTTTATTTTTTACTAGTCAAAACAATATTTTGCAGAGGGAACTAACCATTTGGTAGGTTCCCAGCATCTAGTCAATGGCTAGCGGGTCCGGTGAACTGCCGGTGAGATTTCTGACGAACTGCTGGTGATTTTCTGTCGAATTATAGAGAAATTCGGGAAAACTCCATCAATATTTCCAGCGGATTGTGGAAATATTCTAGTATATTTTTCCGATATGCTCCAATCATTTTCTCGGTAAGATCGTGAATTCTTCTTTTTAATATTTAGTTAGCTTTAAACGGTTTAGGTTTAATGACACGTGATCGGGTTGGGTCGAGTCGGATTAGGTCTAAACCGTGTTTCGATCAGTGTTAACTTTTCTTCTATTTCGGTTGCATTTTATTTTTCCGCAACTTCTCTTTCAGTTTTTAGAAATCCCAAAAAAGAAAGTTTCCAGATAAGGAATGTGCATCTCCAGCAAGTGGCCAAGGTGAGTGCTAACCG
>KE157126.1:27743-46695 GCA_000411055.1 Leavenworthia alabamica
CACGTGCAGACTTGCGTGTTGCCCCTAGCATAACACCCCTCACTGAGTGACTCCCCTGTTGCTCACCCTCACTATTTTTCAGGGTTGTTTACGAGAAGTTGATTCTCGGTTAGTTGGTGAGTTGCATTTAAAGAAGAATTTTGCGAGAACAAGAAGTCAACCCATTGACCATGACCATAGTGAAGGTTGGGTCTCACAATTTGGTAGCAGAGACATGCTATGTTAACCGGTTCTGACCCAGGCGACAGTCCTGTGGACGATTGTATTTCTTGGGAATACTATCTTAGAGGATGAATTGATAGTGGATAAAAAAAAAATTAAGCAGATTCTCGTAATGGAAGTGACAGAGACCAGTGTGGAAGGACACCACACGACAAATCACATGATGGACTTGTACATATATCGTGTATGTGTAATGAGTGATCTAAAGAAGTGTTTGTCATGCTAATATAGAATTAGCCGTACACTGAAATTGTTTATACCCAGATGGGATAAGATATGATATCGATGATAAAACTAATAAAACTAGTACCATAAATACTAGTAGTACGGTCACACTGGAGTAGTTGTAGACGAAGTCATAGCGAGAAGATTTGAAGGACGAGATTTGGTTGCACCTAGATTTGCATTCCCTTATTTCTCGATATGAAAAGGTTACGGGCAGAAAAACAATAAAACATTATGGGAGGACACCACATATAAATAAAAATGATAAGCTTCATTAGTAGTTATGTAGTATTGTGGTATTATTGAGGTTAAGTGTATAGTCATGGTTAGTGGGAACCGATTCAACATTCGATATGTGAACCACCCCACCTCGCTTTTTGTTGGTTGTTGAGTTTGTGATAAGTGTGGTGTTTGTGAAAAGTTGTTAAAGTGGTGTAAATGTTTAAAGCTCATGGTAACCTAGAGATCGGCTTGGTAGGGGGTGGAGACCTTATGCTTGTTTGATATCGGAGTCCCATTTGTTTATTTATAATTTTGAGAAAGTTGTGGTATTTTGTTAGGTATGCGTTTATTTTGAGTTCGAGGAGAATATAAAACCAATTGAAAGACAAATATATGTTTTGAGTATCTATCAGAGTGTTAGGATAACTCTAAGAAGATAAGAAGATTGGTGAAGATCAAAATAAGGTATTTCGGACCACATAGAGATGACGAAAGCTAAGTAAAGACAACTTAGCTGGAAGACTTAGCTAAAAATGGATTATGTTTATAATATCTACATGACATTGTTTACATGTAAAATGTTACATTTTAATCAAAGAGATATTAAGTGGAACATGATCACACTATATTATCAACTACACAGTCAGAGTAACCTTCTACATACAAAAACTTCATAAGACAGTGAAGGTCGTTATAAAATTTCATTAGACTATATGAGTTTTTGATACTACCTTGTTGTAACACAAGATATACAAAAATATATTTCTTGTGTTATTATTTTTCCTCATAAGATGTTGACGACAAACCAGATTTAAGGAAAAGGTCCCCTTTCAAGTGTTAGAACTACTTGGCGGATGAGAGTTTAACCGAAGCTCGAGAAGTTTTGGTCATGGCATTGGATGTATCAGATTTTTGCAAAGAGGTAGTTAGATACTCATCATTTTCGAGGACAATAATCATATACTTTGTGATTTTAGTAAGGAGCACTCAAAGAGTATATTATTAAATGTGTCATACACATTAAATGTGTGTGGTCAATAAACCACAAGAAAAGTGTTAGGAAAACACTAAGGGACACACGGATGGAGGATCACATAATGACTCTGCATAATCATTGTTGATCACGTCCCACCGGTCATGGAAAAAACCGCAAACCTCACTACTACCGTTTTCAATAACATCTATCAAGAAAAGAAGATTACTGAAAATGGATCATACTGGAATTGACAAAAAAAAGAAAGACATGAATTCTAACTGCAAGTAGACGGTTTAGTTAGTAATCTCCCGATTAAAATTGGGATGACAACAAGGATCAATTTGAGGACGGATCGACGGAAAATAAGCTTTATGAGATCTTTCGTGTAGAGCAATTTCATTTGGACTTATTAGTAGAAGATATTTCATACTTGGTCTGAAATTAAGTAGAGGAGATAATATCTCCAAATTCGAGGACGAATTCATTTCTAAGTAGGGGAGAATTGTAACATCTCAAATCCTAACTATTGGGCTATTTTAAATTTAAGCCCAAACATATTATTTAATTAGCTTTTTATTATTATTTTTTAAAACCAAAGAATATTCTTTTTAAATGAAATATCCCACATTGGAGATTTAGAAAAATCACATTCTCTCCCTTCTCGTATAAATAAGACCTTCCACTTTCTTTTCTTTACAAGTCAGAACAATATTTTGCAGAGGAAACTAGCCATTTGGTAGGTTCCCAACATCTAGTCAATGGCTAGCGGGTCTGGTGAACTTCCAGTGAGATTTCCGGCGAACTGCTGGTGATTTTCTGTCGAATTGCAGAGGAATTCGGGAAAACTCCATCAATGTTTCCAGCGGATTGTGGAAATATTCTAGTATATTTTTCCGATATGCTCCAATCTTTTCTCGGTAATATCGTGAATTCTTCTCTTTAATATATAGTTATCTCTAAACGGTTTAGGTTTAGTGACACGTGATCGGGTCGGGTCGAGTCGGATTAGGTCTAAACCGTGTTTCGATTGGTGTTAACTTTTCTTCTATTTCGGTTGCAGTTCATTTTTCCGCAACTTCTCTTTCAGTTTTTAGAAATCCCGAAAAAGAAAGTTTCTAGATAAGGAATGTGCATCTCTAGCAAGTGGCCCAGGTGAGTGTTAACCGCGCAAGCTCCCACATTCTCTTATGTCCTGGTCGTTCTACCTTTGATAGTTTAGTTCTATGATGTGTATTGTCTCTATGCTCTCTGATCGAGTCTGTCTCACATGTTAAACCGGACCTAAGTTATTTAAATGATTCACATATTGATTGTTCACATGTTTGTGTGCTAGTGTTGTGCTTTATATGTATATGTGTATGTATGTGAGACTTGGGCGGGAGGTACAGAGCGGACGGATCTCATGTACTACTGGAGTCTCTTGTTTGGGGTTTTGCCCAGCTAGTCGGTTGTTGAGCCATACCCGAGAACCAATAAAGCGTCTACGGACGGTAAATATGAGCACTTCCCATACGGTAAGCCTCTATCAGTGATACGGTAAAGAGTGCTAGCGGACACTTAAGTCGCTTAGGGACCATTACTTGTATTTTTTTGGGTGCTTTAGGTGTCGTGTTTGCTACATGTTTTAGTACTAGACTCTCATGGTAGTGGCGTTATGCCAGGTGCAGACTTACATGTTGTAAGATTATATCTCGTAAATATGGTCATTATATTAATGGTTTAATTATAACGGTTCAAGTTCATAGAATGGTTTATGGTTCCAATATATTAAAGACGAAACCGTGATGGATCGGTCTCGGAAATTGAATATTGGAATGGGTATAATGATGACCCTCTCCACTTAATAATAAGTAAGATTCTCATAAGGTTTATTATACATATATATATATATTATAGTTATTAAAAATATATAAATGTGTATAATATATGTTTTGTGATTAAAAGGGTATATGAAAGGGTATAAAGAATTAATGACCAATGACATTAAAGGAGAAGTTAATTGGTCATTTTTNATAATAAGTAAGATTCTCATAAGGTTTATTATACATATATATATATATTATAGTTATTAAAAATATATAAATGTGTATAATATATGTTTTGTGATTAAAAGGGTATATGAAAGGGTATAAAGAATTAATGACCAATGACATTAAAGGAGAAGTTAATTGGTCATTTTTTCTTATATAAAAACCAAACGTATCCATCATAAAATTTAAGAAAAAGAAAAGAGAAAAGACACAAAAATTGAAAATTAGGTTTTCTCTCCATCAAAGGAAACCATTAAAAAAGATTAAAGGAAGAAGAAATCATTCAAGCAACTCATCCAGGAATTTAGAAATCATGTCAATGGATAAAAGTTAGTAAATTTCTTCTTTATCTAAATTATCTATTTCATCATCAATTTATTAAATTGTTGTTTCAAAGTAATGGATTCATCTTAGGTTTGATTTGTAATAAAATCATTAAAAAATAAATTAACAATTGGTATCAGAGCCAATACATTAACTTTGATTCAATAGAAAGGAATTGATTGATGAATTATGGATATAAATTTCGTTTTTGTTTTGATAGATCAATTTTGAAAGTTGTTGAAATTGATGGAAATTGATATCAAAATGTAGAAAATTGAATTATCTTTCTAACAGTATAAAGAACATAAAATTTGGTTCATTAAATTGAAAGATATGATAGAAAAATAAAATTTCTTAAGAAATAAAATAAATAGTGGTTCCGTTGAACAGTGTTTCCGGTAAACAGTGCCGGTCCTGCCGGATGAATAGTGTTTTCGGTGAACAGTATTTCCGGTAAATAGTGCCGGATGAATGGTATTTTCGGTGAACAGTATTTCCGGTGAACAGTGTTTCCGATGAACAGTTTCGGATGAACAGTGTTTCCGATGAACATTATTTTCGGTGAACAGTACAGTTATATAAAAAATATATATATATAAAACATGAAATGATGTTTAGAAATGATTAATTTTTCGTACTAATGTTATTGTCAATCGATGTATAAGTCGATCAATTGATCCGTAAAATATATAGTTCCGTTGCTATTGTAAAAAAAATATGATTATTATATTATGTAATATTAATATAATATAAAGTTATAAAATCCTATTAATCAAAAGTTTACATATAGTATAAAATAGCCCTGGGCAATCGGTTTTTTTCGGGTTAATCAGGTCGGGGTATTCGGATTTTCGGTTTGTTCGAATTTTAATATTTTACCGAATTAAACCGAACAAAATTTTTGGTTTGTTCGGTTCGGTTTACAGTTTAATCGGGTCGGTTTAATGAAAAAAAAAATTCTGAATTAATTCCGAATAAGATTATATAGTATTATTGTGTATAATTATATTGAAAGTTACATTAGTCTAGCGGTAAAATGGTAATGAATTGTATTGCGAAACCTGTTTTCGATGCTGCCATCTTGCATTTTATTTTTCATTTTATTGACAAGGGTATATTGGTACTTCCACTTTAACTTAAGTCATCTTCTTCTTCTAAACCCTACTTGTGGCCGTCATTGATTTCTTTTACCAGATTTCCATTCTCTGTTGTTTTTTGTTTATTTTTCATAGATCTCAACCAAAATAGCACAAATCCATTTATATTCTTTCATTTAAAGAGAGAATCATTGAAGTTAAATAGAAAAATGAGCAATAAACTTTCGGTAGAATCCCAGAATTACTAAACATTAAATCTAGATCTGATTGACTTTGGTTTAGTTTGGATTTTGACAACCGAACCGAACCGAACTGTAAACCGAGTTATCAAAAATTACTTACCGATCGGTTTATGATGTTGAAATTAGCTCGGGTCGGTTCGGTTTTCGAAAAACCGAATAAACTGGACCGAACGCCCAGGGATACTCTCACTATATGATTCAGAATTCAAGATTGATGGTAGGCCTGGACAGATGGGTAGGATCCGAGTAAAATCATATCATCGGCTTGGGTTTTTTTCAGTTTATGAAGCTACACTCCAATAGAACAATTTATGATTTTTGGACCGGGTTCGAGTGTTACCGATCATGCTCGGGTCAGATCGGGTATGAGATCTAACAAACCGATGAAAAACCGGAAGTTACCGATGTGCAATCGGTCCAGTTTTTGTGCACCCGAAGGCGAAAAGCGTATATGACATTAAAAAAAACTCCGATAATAATACCCAAACTGCATTAATAAATAACCGGCATTCATATGTTATACCCAAAATCCGAATTGCATTATCTTAAACCCCGAAACCTATACATGAAACTAAAAATTCTGACAAAAACATCCAATCAAAATCTCAAAAAGAAAACAAATATTCAAGACAAGTTAACAAAGAGTTCCAAAATCACTACAGAAAGACAAATATTCAGAAACTAAGACAAACTAACAACTTAACAACCAAGAGACCAAGAACAAGATAAACAACAACAACAACAAATCAATTAGGCACAATTAAAGAGTGAAATGGAGTCACAATCAAGAGAGTGTGTAGTGCTGCGCCATGTTTGATACATCAACCAATCAAAATTTTAACTAATAAATTAATTAAGGGTATAATAAAGAATTTAATATTTTTTTAATAAGTGTGAAAAAACCTAAAACTACATATATTATGAAAGAGGGAGAGAGTATATAACAGAATTGAAATGAACATGAAGCCATATTCTTGCTTACTACTATTAGTTTGTTTTCCTCAAAATGGATAAATAAAGACAAATATAGACAATATTGAACTTGAAAAATATTATAGTTTTATTCTCAATAAAGAGAAAATATAAACAGTTAGGGTTTCCGGAAGACTTTGCCGGCGATAAGAGCAGCTTCCATGACAAGAGAGATGACGTCAATAACTTTGTCAGCATCACATTTGTTACCTTTGAACGTTGGTTGCTTTTTCTCTCTGAAATTGTTCATACAATCTAAGAGTTTTTGACTGCACTCTTGGCTTATATAGTCATCTGCGTAACAATTATAGTAAATTAATGTAATATTTTTAGCAATGAGACAATAGAATAAAAGAGAAGAGTTTATGTGATTAATTACTATTTTTGGATTGAACACAAGCATCATGGTTCATGCAACATGCATCAAGACCATCACATGGCATTTCTCCAGGACATCCACTGTAAAGTAGTCCACAATACTTCCCATACTTTAGAAATGGAGGCACTGTCAAAAAATTTAAAAATAAATTGTTATTTAATTTTTCCAATTTTATATATAAAAAATTTTACATCATTTTTTCATGTCTAATAAATTAAGTGATGTGTAAGTGATTTTATTACCTGAACAGAACTCTGATTCACATTTCCGGCTACATTCTTTGCTCTGCCAAAACCAATTCAAACCAGGAAGTGACGTGGATAGGTCAGTATAAACCGGATAATTTCAGTCGAATCATCAAACCAATAATTACACGGTTTACTTAAACCGGATACTCTAGAGATTTCATTAAAATATGAAAGAAGCATAATTTAACCGGTTTATAGTTGAGTGAAACCGGAAAATTTGTGTTAATTCTAAGAATTGTTGGTACAGCTTCTTATCAAACCAATAATAATTAGACGGTTTACATAAACCGGTTACTCTAGTTACAGAACTTAGTGATTTAATAAAAATAATTATATGAAAGAAGTATGATCTGACCAGGGAAATGGCAGGATGTGTGAGTTGAACACCGACGTTAAGTGCCTTGACGGAGATAGAGAAGAACAAAATGAAAGAGAAAGTTATGATCGGAGCCACCATTGTTGGAGAACCTTGAAAAAATAAAAATAAAAAGTCACTGAAGAAGCTCGGAAAGTGAGAAGAATAAAATATCTTAGGTGAAAAATAAAATGAGAAAGGAGAATAAGGTAGAAGACGAAGAGTCTGTGACTCTTGATCTTTTTATTGTCTTCTTATGACTCGTGACTCATTTGATTCTTATGTTCAATAAACGTAAATTTCCGATTTTACCCCTATATTTACTTTGACTACATTAAAACTTTTGTCTAATGTAAAATAATAAACAATAAATTTGTCTAATTATATTTTTTTTTAAATGTAAATTTTTTCTGAATTATCTTTGATATTAGATAAATTTATTGTTTACAAAAAAAATTATAAACATCTAGATATATATAAACTACAAAATTTTGTAGTATAATTTTTTTAATTTTAAGATAATTTAATAGATTTTTAGGTGTTTCTAATTTTTTTTAAAAATACCTATTCTTATAATCTGAATTGTTTAGATTACATATTCTAGCACTTATTCATATTTTAGAAATTTCAGGATAAATATTATAGAATACATATTCTAAAATTTTTAGAATTTACATTCTAGAAAATATTGAATATAGATTCTAATTATTAAACCATTTAGAACACATACTCTAGAAAATTCAAAAAATATATTTAAATTTTTTTAAAACAAATTAGAGAAAAAATCTGATTCCCAAAAATTAGGAAAAGAAAATATTCATTTTTTAATCTTTTAAATCCTAAATATATTTCACAATTAATTTATTAAATTTTGGTTTTAAATAATAAAATATTTAAAAAATTGTGAAAAAATATTAGATATTGATGTGAATTTTGTTAATGATAGAATATATAAAATTTATTAATTATTTTTTTAAATATTCATCACAATATTATTTGAGAATTATTTTTTTAATTTTAGAGTTAATAATTGACAATAATTAAAAAATAGAAAAAGATATAAGATATTCTCTTAAAATATGGAGAGAAAACAATGTTGATTTTATGATCAAATTTGTCCAAATTGTATATGTTAATTTTTTAATAGTAAATTTAAATTTATTATTAAAATTCAAAACTCTAAGTTTAACATCACACGATTACAAAAATCTCACGACAAATTAACAGAGAAATCTAAATTATAAACAAATTCACTCAAATAAAACAACACAAAATCAAAAATAAAAAAGAGAAAAACAAAATCTAACTATGAATATAGTGAAAATGGATTACCTTGAAAAATAAACAAAGAGATTTCTAGGGTTTTGGTGAACCAATGAAGGAGAGATGAATTCTTTTGTAATTTAGAGGTGAATCAATTTTTTCTTGTTCTCTTGATTCTTAAAGCAATTGTTCTCGGAGCAGTTGTTTCAGTTTTTTTTTTCTCTTTTTTTTGAAGGCTGACAACAAAGATAATAAGCAATTGTGCTGTTTCAGTTTTTTTTTTTGTTTGTTTAAATATTGATAATAACAGATATTATATCTTAAAACTCTTAAATTTTTAATTTAAAGGATAAAATATAAATTTAAAAATAATAAAATTATAATTACATATTCTAAAAAAAGGTATAGTCGACAATAAAACATAAACAGTTTTGTTTTTTCCAATTTTCTCTTAAAACTTCAACTAAATTAAGTCATAAGTAATAAGGGGTAAAGAGTATATTGAAATGAGCATTTGAAGAGATTTGATTTCTAATAAGATTTGAAATGATTTGGTTGAATTTGAATGAATTTGGACATTTGTTTTAAAATTTTCTAAAATCTCACATAAAACTATGAGATTTTGATTTTTGTATTTTTAACTAAGAAATCTTCTGAAATCCCAGCTGGAATTTTTAAATAAAATTTTTATACTGTTTTCAATAACAGTAGATTTCATGATACTTTTAAAAATAATTGTTTCAATAAAACTGAATTTCAATAATTATTTCAAAATTCTGTTTCAATAACACATGATTTGATTTTTAAATCAAATCTCATCGAATCTTAAGTTCAATACACCCCCTAAGTGTAATAAACATATTGGAAACGGGAAAAAGAAGTTTTTTTATGTTTTGTTGTGCATCTATAATTTTTTACAACATATAATTATAATTATAATTTTTTAAAACTTTATTTTGTTCTTTAAAATAAAAATCTAAAATTTTAAATATATAAAATAATATTATGATATAAAAAATATTTTGTAATATATAATTGAAAATAAATTAAATATTTGTTGAACTAAAAAGGAAACATTGTCGAGTCAACTAATTCTCCCGAAGAAGAAGCTATAACATATTAACATCCATACTTTATTATTGAGCAAAAACATAGTGACAAAGGCCCAATAAGGAAGTCTAAGCCGACTTCACCCAAATATTAAGGTCTTGTGACCTAATTTATGTTCTCTCCACACCTAGCATCATGCGTTTAACGTCACCGAACTCCATGTTGCCAAACTTGACGTGAGTATCAACCATCAAGAGAGTGATCGTGAGTAGTGAAGATAGAGGAATTTTCTGCAATTCCGAACAAAATTTTTGGAAGCTCTCCGAAATTTTTAAGATGAATGCATGACCATACGATTAGTTTTCTGTGAATTTTGAATATGTTAATATATATAATTGAATAAGTCATGGAATGGTAGTCATGACATACTTTTGAATAGACTATTAGATCGATTTATATATATTCTCATATTGTATTATAACGTTAACTGATCCATGTTTGTATGAGAAAATTACTCTATTTTGTATTTGGTTTTTGAAATATTGATATATTTCATATTTATGATGCAGTAAAAAAATGTGATAGTAAAATCATGAATAAAATGGGAGTACGACAGTCTAGAGTTTCGCTTGTTTTTGCTGGTTTAATTTATTTATGTTTTGTCTTGTTTTTGAGATATTATGTTATGATTAATGAAATAATTTAATTTATATGATGAGTTAATTTGTGGTTTTCTGGGGAATAAAAGTCACTACAATGGTTATGTTGTTTAAAAAAAAGAATGGGTTATTTAAGTTATATAAGAGTGGAGTTGTTTTTAAGAAATTTTAGAGTATGTGTGTTTTACTTTATTTTGTTATATTGTTATTGTTTGGTTTTTGTTTAAACAAATAGAATAAGAAAAAAAAGTAAGGTGTATCTTGGAAAGCGAAAACTTAGGATGTAGTAGTATTAGTGACGTGGAGTGGTGAAAACACATGAATCACTCCTCCTCAATGCACTTGATCACAAGGTTTGCGTTGGTAAGAGATAAAAGGATAAATTTTTTTGATTGAATCTACAATCAAAATATTTTTAGTCTGGTGTTTAAGAGTTTATACATGCACAACAAAAAAATCAAATTCTAGAAATAATATAAGTAAAGATTATTCACTCACAACACCTAAACAACTTCTAAATCAAAAAAATATCAAAAAAACAATTTCTTTGAAGCAAAACAATAAATTTTATTAATAAAAATTATGAATAACAAAGTTTAAGCAAACGAGTAAACGGAAGAAGTTGACCACAAACGGTCAAAAAAAAATCATAAGTAAGGAAGTAAAATTTTAATGCATATGACCGTTAAAATAATCTTTAAAATAGATCACATGAAATTTTTTTGGGCGAACTAGTAATAAATATTCTGAAAGCTAGAGAATGGTTAAAGATTGTTTGATGGTTTTATAGAAGGATTAAATGGAAAAATAAAAAGAAACTATGTACTTCCCTTACTTGGTCGCAGAATTAGCCAAACAAGATAAGTGGTTGATGGAACAAGTCTGATCCAATTGGTAATGGGTTAGTTGATTTGGTAGAGTAAGTTTGACATAAATTCATCTTTGGTCGTGGTAAAAAAGCGTGATCAAAACTAGATAGATTAACATTATTGATAAATAAAATAAATACAATTACAATTTATAACTTGCAGAACCACATACGCATGTGAGCGTTGGGACGACTTGCTGCTCATAGGTCTCCCATAAAAAAGAAGTAAAACAAGGCGGCCGTGCACATTTCAAGAAGTAAATATAAAATTAATTAATCATATAAAATCATAACATATTAAAAAAAAACATAGCTAAATAATAGATAATATAAATAATCTCATATAAACTTACCCAACCGAAGCATAAACATTACATATATCAATCACTTAAGCAACAACAACATAATATTTAATAACAATACGATCCATTGAAAAGTAACTCAAACATCTCTGTCTCTTTTACATTCTGCTGGCATAACCGGGAACCTAGTCCGGTCAGTACAATAGTTATAAATAGTCCACTTCATACGAACCCATTTGAGACGACGATACTGTTCAGCGTCAAGGTCACGGAATTCATTTTGGTCCCACCACATACGACCTTGAGTGGCACAGTACTTAGCCTCAACAGAAGCTTGACAACCATCAATATGAAATCCTCTATAAGATGCAACGAAAGGTGCATTAGCCCAATTGGTTTTCTCTAAACCACCTCTTGTAGCCCAGTCATCTGCGTTCCAAAGACTCGAGTATAGCTTCATTGGTTGGTTAAATGGGAAACGGACTCCTAGATCTTTAGCGTTCTTGAACACACGGATTGGTATGTTGTCAACAAAGAATCTGATTAAACATAAAAAATTAACCGGTTTAAGTTAAACCATACCGGTTTAATTTCTCACTTTAACTAGTGAAGTGACTAACCTATGCAAACCCTATGCTTAGGTCATTATAACATTAGAAAAGGTGAAATGAATTTAACTTTTTGACTCAAATGTGTTGGTCTGAAATAATCTTACAAGACCCCACTACTTTTGATAAGACCAAGATTGGGCCACGTTTAAGAAAATAATTTGAAATTTTTTGACGTATATGAAAAGGGCTAGGACCATGTTAATACTGACAACTTTAACTATAAAGTATTATATGAAAAAAATGAAGAGGATAATGAAATAATTCATACACGATTTGGTAGAGGTTCCAAAGAATAGAGTAAGTGTGATAATCTTTAGAAGGATCAAACCAAAGATAGATACGTTGTTCTCTGTTTCCTTTGCCTCCAGTGAACACATTGGTCTGTAAGATCGGTGGTTGTCCTGTTCTGTTCCCTAGGAACTCAAAGTCTATCTCATCATGCTCGTTGTTCGTTGATGACAGCTTCATACATTTATTTTAATTAATATTTAATCATTAATTATATAGAACTACAAGTTTAGATATGTAATAGTGACTGAAAGAGACATACATAGTAAGCAGTGACAACTCCGGCTGTGTCACCAGCTGGTAGTTTTATGTGCATACTGAAATGTCCAAATAAATATGAACCTTTTGATTGAAACCCTGTCCCTGTTTTTATTTTATAATAATTTGGTTAGTGAGTGTACGTAAAATTTTTTTAAAATTTGGAACACTAAGAGCTGTATGTAAATGATTTTTATTTTTGTTAAATAAGATTTTCTTTATTTCAAAATTTGTAGTTTTAGGGTTTTAAATTTGTTTTACTTTATTTATTGTTTGAAGTTTTCAATATAGATATTTTATAAAAAATATTTTCATTGTTTTAATAACTTAACCAATAAAATAAATTAGATATATATATTTATTAGAGATAAAACAAAAAAACAAAAACTAATTATTTTTGGTTAATGTAAAAAAAATAACAAATATTCTAAAAGAGAAGAGTATATAGCTTGTTGGTAATATTAAGCATATAACTAAAGATAATAAAAGGCATTTTCAGTGTATATAATAAATAAATGAATAAGTAATAGAAAATGTACCAGTGTATTTATCAAGAATGAGTTGAAGTTCAGAGCCACCATTGATTTGCTTCTGGTGGTCAAAAGCCCAAGTTGGGACGTAGTTACGACCAAAGGGAACATCAATAGCTTTACGTGGAGGAATTGCCAATACCATAGAAGAAACCATTAGACACAAAGCTATTATAACTAATGGAGATGTCATTGTTGTGTTTAGAGAAAGAGATGATGATGAGAGAAGCTATGAGGGTTTGAGTGGCTTTATATAAGGACGACTTCTTTGTTTTGAAGCTCTCTTATTAAGATAATATACTTTTTTTATTTCTTTTTTAGTTTTATTTATTCTTTTATATGGACATCATACGTACAGCTAGACAACTTTCATAATTAATTTCTTATTTAAATGTGAAATATTATTTTATGCAATCTTGGGTAACACATAAGTGGTAATGTTTCGAGTTAAACTAAACAACTCTTTATTGTCTGTTTATTTTATATATATATATACATCTCTTTAATAGCTGCTTTTAAGGTCAGAATTTACGGATTGTTTATTATTTATAGACTAGTATAAAAAGAAGGAAAACATTAATCTATATAGTAAAACTTTATTTTGAAAAATACTTAATTTGTAGTTTTGTAATGTTTTTATCTACTTTTTAGTTCATTGATATATATATATAAGTTCAATAATGTTAGATTTTAAATATAAATAAAACTTTCCAATGTTACTCTTTTTCGTTAGAAGTATTTTGCTCAAAAGAAAATAAAAAAATGAATTTAAATACAAACTTAAAAAAAATATATACATTAGATTGATTTTTTCAAACTAATTAATAATAATTAGATTGACTTACATTTTTATATATTAAGTTTTTCACACGGAATCCCGACAATAACCAAACTAGGAAACATTCAAACATCTTATTTAATTATTAAACTGATTTTCAACACTAATAATATGCAAACCAAAAATGTAATTTTTGTCATACATTAAAAATAGGATAGCAGAATAATAGAATTATTAAAAGTAATTATTGGGCACCACAAGTGTTGGCTCCATGCGTTTACGATTATACCACTTACCTTACCTTTATCTCTCAATTTATTTATTTATTTATTTTTATTCGTTAATTTATAATCATTAATTTATTGTCGGAAGCTAATTTCTACTTTTTGTCCGTTTCTCCGTTCTCTCTCCGCTAATTTGGTCCAAGACTTTTTGACTTATATATATATTTTTTTATTTTAAGTATATTTTAAATCCGAAACATATGATTAATGTATGACACATGTAACTACTTAATCAGGAGTTTTGTTTTATATATTTTTAAACCAATGGAATAACCAAGAATTAGAAACAAATTTCTAACACTATGGAAAAAGAACACATAAACTGCTTAATTTTTTAATATATCCAAAAGAATATTAATTGAATTTATTAGTGTGTTTTGGTTTGTAATATTGCCATCAGTTTACGTCATGTGTAATTTAATTTTATAGTATAAACCTGTATTTTTATATAGAAGATTATTTTGTCATCAATTGTTTTAATATTGAAAGTTTAAGTATAAGGACTCTAATTTTATGTTGACCAAAAAAAAGGACTCTAATTTTATAAACGGGATTCATGCTATATTAAATTCATCTCATTAGAAATAAAAAAACCCAGTATATCATCTTGTATCGCGGAGAAATATATTTAAAATATATATATTTTAATTAGATTATATGAATATATTATTTAATATATATTAAAAAGATATTAGTGTATTTTTTTTGTTCTTTATGTATTTATAATTTATAATATGATTAAAGTATACTATATGTGAGATTTGTTTATTTCGATAATAATCTCGATAATATAGTTTCGTAAACACATTGTTATTATACTTAATATTATATATATATTAATAAACAATATACACAATAATAAACATAAGTAGATTTATAATATATGAAAAACATAAATAAGTGGTGAAATATATGATTTTATATAGTTAAGAGTTTATAGTATAAGAATGTTATTATTATTGATGATATATATGACTAGTAATGTATTTATAAAATATAAAAATATGATTGAGTGAAATATGTATTAAATAGTAAATTATCAAGTTACTCTTCTAGTAATTTAATATAAATATTAAATAAGATATGATAATTTAATGACATAAATCGTAATATACCACAACAATATAGAGTTATTTTTATATTAATACTGCTTAAATAATAAATAGTAGATTCTCGTTACATAAACTAATAACTTTTAAATTATTTCAGAAATCTGAGCTATTATGTCCATGTAATGATTCACTTTTAAATAGAAACATTTAACTGACATCTACTGTCTAATTGAATACCAATCCTTGCCTTTATTTGATTTTTAGTTAATTGAATCACAACAATTAAAGTTGGACTAACTAATAATTAACGTTGAAAAATAAACAAACTCCATTAACCTAATATTACTGCTTAATTAACCATGAGATAAGCACATAATGAATTTGTTGGGAATAAATACTTCACTGTATATGGAAATTAATAAGCCAGATGTGATATGACAACTACAGGTCTCTATAGTTTGGGTATGTGGCTGTTATTTGATTGTTATAAATTTGGTATGATTCTAAACTAAACCTAAGATGTAACTGAGCAAGGAAAAAAGACTACTGTTATTGCCATTTTCTAAAATAATCCAACAGTTTCATCTTTATATCATATGCAGATCACATATGCGGATTTAGAACATAATTTTACTAGATACAAATAAAAATTAAGAATATATAATAATTAATTAAAAGGTGTGTAATAAAAATTTAATATAAATTGTATTAATTTTAAAAATTTTAGGAGTCAATGCACCACCTTTGATACACTTGAGTCTGCCATGATACAGACTAACACTTTAAAAAATTGGAATGATATCGTTTCTTTACAAAAAAAACATTGAAAACAATATAAATCTTCGAAAATAGGTACGATTAAAACACCCCAATTCGGTTTTTATACTCTAAACCACTAATTTAAAATAAAATTTATTACTTAACTGATAATCTCATATTTATCAGTTCTAAAGTCTACATTATTCTCAACTTAATAAATAATTATCATAAATTCAAATATAATATTAATATAATATTATAACTCAGTAATTCATCAACTCAATAATTACATAATTACCTACACTCATTCTACATTCTCAAATAACTCCAATAACACAACAATAAAAAACGATACTGGTATACCATTTATTCGCAACTGCAATCCCATGAGATCGAACTCATTGTTTTTTTCCTTTACATGCGCACACGAAATGTCGCTATCAGTATTTAATAAATATTGAATGTGTAATCTTCTCGTCTACTTGGTTTTTTGTAAACAAGAATAATTAATTATCAAATTCATGTTAATCATATGTTTTCAATTCTCAATTTTTTATTTTTATTCTTAATTCATGTGATAACGGATTTTTACTCGTTATGTCTGGTTATCACCATTTTTTCAATTTTCTCAAACATGTGATGAACTATTTTTACTCGTTACACCCAAACATCATATACTTCAATGACATCATGCTTGCGAGTTGACCTTGTACAATCTACGATCATGTGATCCTTAGATGCACACCTAAAGCAAGTATCCTGCTCACCCTGCTGGCCCTTGGGATTACCCTCCCACTTTCTCTTATGTCCCTGCATAGACTTATTACCCTTGTCGTAACCGATCTTTTGCTGAGGTTTTTTGGCTGCAAACTAAGACTGATCACCATGATCTCATCCTTTAGTCCATCAACAATCGGAACAGCTTTCCCCAACAGTTCAACTATGGTGTTAAACAACCTCACATTGCATTTGTTTCTCAACTTGGCTTCAACCAATACATAAACCTATGCATTGTCGATGTTTCACCATCCAACACACAGCATGCAAAAACACAGAGACGGTTAAACTCCACCTCCTACTCATGAACTGTCTTGCTGCAACTCCAAAAACTGACCCTCAAGGTGATCTAATGCTTCCAAGGAGAAATATTTAGAGTTAAACTTCTCTACATAATATGTCCAATTCATCTTTGTTGTGACTCTCTTAACTATCACACTTCTCTATCAGAGATGAACATCTCACTCTAAATAATGAACCGCCATATCCACATTGTACCCCTCTGGACACCTACTAGAATTGGAACTAGTGATGCACCTTGCGTCCAATAACATGAGAATCCGATCATTTCGATGTTGTGCACCTGCCATACTTGCTGTCATATCAGCAACATTTGCTGCTCCATCAACAACCTCCGCTACACCAGCGGTCAAACCAATTTCAACACTGACTATCCTAACCGTCTCAACTTGATCCTTCTTGGATCTTTGCACCACAATAATACTTTTAACAACATTCTCCTCCACGGATGGAGCTACGGCGATCTCCCGACCGCAATGTCCACTAGCACATCCTAAAATCTCAATGGCAAAAAATATTGTTTTATTTTGTTTTGATAGAACACATTAAAAGATTAAGTACTCAGCACCTAAAGAGAATATCAGAAAAAATCCCATTATCTTGTAAAAAAATCCATTTCTTTCAAAGGTTATTGATTTATACTAAGATTTGTGATTGCTAAAAGTGTGTGTTTAAATTTTTTTAGAGTTCTTGTTTTTCTATCATTTTCCAATATATAGTCATTTGTTAGATTAATTAATAAGTTATCCCAATATATAATAACTTAAAACAAGTTTTAAAATTAATAAAATTCAGTTTCCAACTAGCTAAATATAATGAAGATACCAACACGTATTTAACTTATGCATATATAATATTTAGGGATGTTATTTGATCTGTATTTTATTTTTTCATATTATGAGTGATTTAAAAAAAAAACTAAACAAATATCAGCTTCTAACCCTAGGTAGCCTATAAAGAAGATACTAAATTTATTTATTTTAAAAAAAAAAGTAAAAGAAGCTATGTAGTTATAACACATTATTATATCTACTTGAATAAAGGACATATAATAGAAATGACAAACTATAATATATAATTCAATAATATTAGGTCTAAATCGTGTAGGGACATAACTCAGGGGAATAATAAAAGATTGGAGTCAATCATCGTAAGAATACATGTGGAGTGTATCAAGTATGATAAGGTCGTCATAAAGACAACAATAGAGAGAGATTCATGATTATGTCATTATCATTAGCTGTTAGGTCTTCATCTTAGGTCTTTGGTGGCAACAGCAACATCACGAGCTTTTGCCTTGGTCTTTGTCACCGACATCGTTTAACCATTGCATTAATTTGTGTTTTGTATAGATAAGATTGCCTAACCTTTTGTTTCGATCAAATTTCATATATAAAAATAAATGAAAAGTAGCATTTAATAATAATAATAATAGTATCAGTAAATGTGCAACTATACCTATAACAGCCAAATTATTCGAAGATTCTGATCAACAATTATAGCTGGAAGTTTTTATATAATTATTTTGATAAATATTTATTTATTTATCTACCTATTAAAATTGAACTACAAATTTTATGTCTATTTCTGTATCCAAACACTATAGATTTTAAATTTATATCCAAACAGAAAATTACATTTAAATAATTTCTATTTTTTGTTACTTATATTTCTAATTATGAACTAACCAAAAAATATATCCAAATTTTTATCATATCTTTATCTTATATATTTTTTTTCTAAATATAAAATAATAATTAATGTTTATATAAGTTTTTTTAAAATATATATATTTTGTAAAATTATTTTTAAAATTTTAAATTAACATCTTTATTGCATAAATATTAAAATTGAAGTACAAATTTTATTACTATTTATGTA
>KE157127.1:13819-29523 GCA_000411055.1 Leavenworthia alabamica
TCGGGTTTCGGATTGAATTCAGAAATATCTTTTTTACCCAAAACCAAACCAAATAAACCAAAAACCGAACCGAACAAAACGATATTTTTTTCGGTTTTACTTTAGAACTGATTTTTCAAAACCGAACAAACCGAAAAACCGAACTGTTTAGACCGAATAAACCGAATGTCTAGGACTAATTACCTGTTTTGTTTCTTATAATATTGGATGTGACAACTATTTGCCAGTTAATCATTCTTTTAACAACAAAAATAAAATTTAATAATAATTTTATCAGGTCAATGTGTGTTTTTTTTTAAGTGTAAATGAAATATTTTAGGTTAAAATGTGTTGTATAATTAATATAAAAAGGCAGATCTCGCCCACAGGTCCGGCCAAGGTTTTTATTAGCGATGGTCATCTTATTTTATAAACGAATGGATTATCATTGACTTTTCAAATTATAAACATCAAGCACACAATCTTGTAAACCACCAACTTTAAAATCTTTGAATAGTATTACTCTCTAATGAAATTTCACTTTTATTGGTTAATGGGATTTTATAATCCATCAAAACATGTGGATTTAACCAATATTTTCAAAATGTTATTAGGTTTAATTAAAACCAAAACAATGAGAGATGAGTCGCTTTTATTTTGTTTGAAACTGATCCATATAAGTTTCGGTCGGACATTAACAATATAATTTATTGGGTCATAAAGAGGCCGCGCTTGGTAACTAATGGGCTTATATAGGAGAAAGTAATCATCAACGCCCAAAGAGCTTCCGTTTTAAGTGATTGACTAAAAAGTCTCCTTCTAAAAAGGCCTGAGCCATAGATAATCAATCACATGGAAGGATCATCCAGGTCCTCCACATGTACTCGGCCAAAATCAATTCCAATCATCGAAAAAAAGACACAACAAAGCTAAGATTGCTTGAAGTAGCTTACATCAAACGGTTTGTGCCTCAGCAATGTGGACGTGGTGTTGTTACAGCAAAACTCATTGTTGGGTCCAGAGTTGGTGAGCTTGAGTTTTACTTGTAATAGAAGTTGTGATGTACTTGAGTGGACATAGTTTCTATAGCTCTGAAAATGAGTAGAGACCAGATCACATTATCTTCAAGCCAACAATGGTGATTTATATTACATCGTTACCAATTAGTGTGTACATGTAAATAAAACTCTACAATCCAGTTAAGATCAAGGGAAAACACCAAGAAAATCTGGTTTTAGCACACAAAAATCTTATGATACACCAAGATTCTCTCAAACGAAATCAAAGAAGTAAATATGTATATATGTTGTGTGTGTGTGTATTCACATTTCTAAATAATACAGAGAAAGAATCTGTACAAATATGGCATTGTTTTTTTCTTGTTCATAGAGAAGAGCCATGTCTAAGAGCTTCTTTAGCTTCAGCCTCCATACCAAGTTTTAAAAGACAAGTCGCTTGTAAATAAAGAGCAATTGAACACTCTGGTGATGCAACCTGAGCTTGCATTGCATCACTTAGAGCTTCACCAAACATATCACTCATTAAGTAACATAAACACCTTCTGTTTAATACTGTTGGTGATACAGCTGATGCTCCGTTCATGAACTGTTTCATCACACACAGATTCATATCTTTATAAATAATAATACATCTTTTTACGAGTAATAAACTAATAATACCTCTGTGTAGAACTCAATTGCAGTCTCAAAATCCTTAGCACGAAACGCAGCATCTCCATGCTTCTTGTTATCCATATTTTCTTGCATTTGACCAGTCCATATTTGGAATGAGAACTGCAATATATATATAGTGTTGATTCATTATTGAGATGTATTAAATAGATTATGTTTCTTCACAATCATATCTTATATACCTCATTTTTTATCACTTCATCATCCTCTCCATACCCAAGTTTCTCGAGTTGTTCATGTATGCCACTTAAATCCATTCTCCAACATGCTTCTCCAAAAGGTGTCAAGCGCAATGGCTGCTTTGTTTCAGGTTCTGTGACTAATGTAGCCTGTCATTATTAAGTCAGCAAGTCTACAAAACCATGAACCTTGGAAAAAAACCGATGTGGTCATGACTTACAGAGATGTCTTCTTTGGACCATAACTCAGCTCGTTTCTCAAGTCTTGAAAGAGCTGACATAAGAAACTTTATACTTGGCCTGTTCTCTGGTTCAAACCTTAAACAACGGGAAGCTAAGTGGATTAATTCTGTTCTATCCTCATCAGAGAATTGACCATCCAAAGCTGAATCCATTAATACCAAATAGTTTTTGCCACGGAACAAATCAAGTGCCTGTAAATAACATTGCAAACGATACATTATGTATATAGTAACAGTCATGTCCCAAAATGCAACTAATCACAGTCTACTTTATGAGAAGAGAGTTACATGGTTCGGTGGAATATGTTTGCCACTCATAAGATCAAGCAACAAGGTCCCAAAGCTAAACAAAACACTCTCCGGTATCACAGTACCTAACAAGGTTACACATAAATGAAGAAGTTTAGAAGTTAACACATAATCAAATAATTCAATATAAAACACATACCAAGACGTAAATATTCAGGTGGAGCAAATGCTAAGTTGGTACTATACATCTTCCCTTCTCGGCTACATTTCATGAGACCAAAACAAGACAGTCTTGGATTCCCAACCTGTTCAAACATTTATGTTAAACAACAAACCGAGAACTAAGATCTTTTGGAAGAGCAGAGCAGAGGAGATTTATCTAACCTTATCAAACATTATTCTATAGGTGTTAAGATCATGATACAAATCTAGTCCCTTATCATTACAATACTCCAAGGCTGTAGCTGTATGTAAAGCAACCCTCAATCTCATTTCCCATTTCATTGGTCGTTTCTCCCCTGAAATTAAAAAACCATTTAGAGTTAAACAACAATGAAACTCTTAACGCCAAAGAGAGATGAGAGGAGAGTGTATTAAGAGTGTTACAGTGGAAGAGATGCTTAGCAAGTGTTTCATTGGGCATGTACTCAGAAACTAGAAGCCTCTCATGACCTTCTGAGCAACAACCAATTAAATTAGCCATATGCTCACTCCTACACCTTCCCACAGCTGCTGCTTCTTCCTGAATCAAAAAAAAAATGCCATTTTTATAAAAATTGCAATCTTTAAAGTAAAAAAAAATGAAATTTGTTTGTGATATTTAATTATTAAACCTTTCTGCAGATTAATAATAAAGAATGAAATCAAATAGAGAAGAATCCAGAAAATTTCCATCCTACTTATAAAAATCTAATTTTTTAAAATTCTAACCATTGAAATGAAAACGAATCTGTAAATCATCGAAAAGTAAAAAAAGACGAACAATGAATTCGAAAGAATCAGGCCATGAAAGTCTCTGAAACCGCTTGACGGCGATTAATCTACCGTCGTTGAGCTTCCCTTTGTAGACTATGTTAGGAACCTTCTCGTTGTGTTCTGACACAATATTTCCGGCGGAGAATCCGTCAGTAGCGACTCTTAACTCTTCCAAGCTGAATTCCCGGAAAGTTGGACAAGTACTTCCCTCATCGTCTTTGCTATTATCTGCAGAGAAACTATTAGGTTAGTTATAGATCATCATCGTCTTACGCAGAAGAGGAATAGCTTGGAGAATTCCTAGGATATTACCTAGATCGTTGGTGATGGTGGATGTAATTGACGGAGAAGATGACCGGCGCCAAGGTTTGAAACAAATACAACCCATCGCCGGAAATGAGAAAAAAATTTTAAGTGCGTTGGTTAAACTCCCGCCCCCAACAAACTCAGTTTTTCGATTTTTTTTGTATATCATAATTAAATACTTGATTAACAAAATAGTATAATTTTTTTTTTTTTTGAAAAATTCAACGTATATTTATCTTATTTAAAAAATACTTAAAATGTCAACAGAGATGTTGAAATAATAATAAAAATATTTATATTTATGTTTGCTTGTTCCATTTGATTTCCTCATTTTTTAAAAATAGCTGTTGAGCATGAAACATTACACTGTTACAGGTCTTTTTTAGACAAAAATTCATAAGAGTTGTTGAGTTTCACATCTTCATCTTAGTCTAAATTTGGAGTGTAAATAGTTCATCTTATTATATATGTTTCGTTTATCTATTTTACCACAATTATTATCTTAATTATAAAATTCGTTCATATTTTAAAATATTCAAGTAATATCTCGTTATCAAATTGGTGTTGACTATTTTATTCATTAGTGGCAAGAAAAATCGCTTCTAGAAACTCTAGTGTTTATAATGGGACGCTCGTTTAGGTGATTATTATATTTTAAAATTATAATACATAGTATAATATATATAACCGATATAACAGAAAAATCAATCATCCTAACCAATAAATATTTGCGATATTTAATACTCTCTTTTATGTGATTAAAATTTGGTTAAGGTCGATTTAGGTAAGTCATTGGCCTTCCCTCAGGTATAAGTATAGGCCCAAAATACAAGTTAAATTATTGACCTTTTATGATGGTTATGGGCCATAAGGAAGGCCCACTAGTTTTAGCCTCTTAAGTCTTAAATCTTGTGGTCTGGTGTATGGAATCGTATAAACTAGGTCTTGTACTAATTTCGTTTTATTTAGATATGACTGTGATGGACTATAGTTAAATTTAATAAATTTTAATCTATATATTTGAGTGTTATATACTATCAAAGATTAAACATATATACATAGAGCATATTATATATCATATGAATTACTAAAAGGTAAGTAATTAAAAAAATCGTTTGTTAAAATTAATCTAAAATTTTAGAAACCATATAGCTTTTGTTATAATAAATAAAAATTCGGAAAAGAGCCAATGAGAGCACAATATGCATTTTCATAATTCGTTCGACAATGACAAATGTTTATTCTCGTAACCTTTTCTAATGATTAGCCCACTATTTTTATTTGGATGCTAATGTTCTCTTCTACGAAAATATCACGAGTTTATACAAAGTTTATGATGAGATTAAATCTGAAAATTATTGGAAATTTTCAAAAAAATATGGAAAATAATTTATATATGAAAGTAAATCAGGTTCATAAGTAATTAAAAATAATTTGTCTTTTTAGATTGATTAAGATGTGCACAACTTTGTTCTCCCTATTGACTATTAATTCTCAAATATAAGATAATTAAAGTAAATTGGATTAACAAACAAAACCCTAATATCTACACATGCTTCAATTAAAATTATAACTTAAAAAATAAATTAAATATGTCAAGATTAAGAAAAGTTGAAATCCATAAATTTCAAATTAATATTAACATCCCCATTAAATTTTATAACTCTAACCTAATTAAAACATGAAACTAATCATATAAATATAAATATATATATATATACACTAACTAGTGAAGTAAATAAATAAGTAATGGTGAAGAGAATAGAAGGGAAGATCTCATTGGTATAAAAGACTAGCAATAAGAACAATCAAGAAAAGACAGTCAAAAGAAATGGAATATAATTGTCTATTAAAAAAGCATAATCCTAAGTTCTAATCATTGGCTCATAAAAGAACAAATAATATTTCTCTAATGATATGATGTCTCACTCATACTCACTACTTTTACTTTATATATATGCCTCGTGCTTACGTGGAAAAACACTCTACGAATGAACAATTAAATTTAATTATATACTTTTAAGAACACGATAAAGTTAATTAGTACAACAAACTAATTCTACATCTCCATAAATTATCTCTAACCAAAGCTAAAACATAAAGTTATATCTATACATACGAATGTAGAAATAGTACAAACAACAAAATTATGTTTAGCATTAGAGCATATGTTCCCATCCCAAAGCATTAAACCTTTGGAATAAGCATCTTCTCACTATGAATAAGCACTATAAGGCTTATATATTCATGCATTTTCCTAGTAAAGAAGAACAACGAAACATAAACCAATCCCTTCAGGCAAAAGACTTGCCAGATAGAAGAAAGTGAAAAAGTCATGGATATGGTTTACATGAGATGATGAGTATTGGTGAGGACCAGGTAATCTGGATCCTGAGGTTTAAAGCATAAAATATGTGTGTTACTATAGCTACGTTTTAGTCCTCGGGATCCGGATTACCTTATCCTGACTTACAATATATATACATGGAGACAGAACTACTCATGAACAGGTTAGTTCAGATAATGTTCACATCGTTACTACATTTTTAATGCATACGTACGTATACATGCATGTATTATTTATATTATATATGATTGGTTTTTATATACTATGAATTTAAACATGTCCAAGAGTTTTTTGTTTGGCTCTTAACAGCTAAAGTACATATATAAAGTATACTACTAAAACATTTTGTGTCAATTTATGACAAATAAGGAGTTTTAGAACCATACTATATATATATATTTAGTATTACTCGTCAACACTGAAAGATATCAAACCAGAGAAAAAAAAAACATTGAACGCTATATATAAGTATATAACTATAGTCTATATGCATTCATGTCAAAAATAACAAATAAAATAAGCTATTGTTAATTATACATGAGTTGTTAAGGGCATATAATTAACAAATGGATTATGGGATACACATTGAATAAAACTTATAAAACAAGTATTCTAATAACAGCAATTTTAATAGAATTAATCGTTGAAAATATACATTCTAGTTGTTGGTCCACTAAGTCGGTTATATATAATTATCATAATTTTTTTTCCCTATAATTTTAGTCATGGAAAAATAAAAAAATACAATATAACCTGAGGCTATGTATTAATTAATTAGCGCATTATATAATATATAGTATTACTTGATATGGTTAGGAACTTGTGTATTGATTTAAACTTTGTCAACATATATTAATTCTAAATTTCTAACTTAGAACATTTCAAATGAATGACTCATTTGTTGAACAATTAATTACTCGGTTATGCAACTTTAATTAATTAATCACAATAAACTATAATAGTTGTCTGATTAATAACACTTTAACACGACTCTTGTCATCTTGTGTATCTTTGAATCAGTATATAATTATATTTAGTTATACATTAACAAGAACTCTAATTAAGTCTCTAACTAATATATTTATTTTATATACAAATAATGAACAAAAGGATCACGACATATAGTTGTGAGTTGTATCAATTGCTCAAAGGGTCGTTCATTGCCTTTTTAATTAAGTTAATTAACTATGTTTATTCAATTCGGTAATGTGAGTCATTACGAGAAACATATATTTTGGGTTATATAGGAAATACTGGAATTGTTGTTGATAATTTCAGGATTTAAAATAATGTAATGTTAATTAAAAAAAACAAAGCTCTCTGATGTGTATTAAACTACTTATTATGCAAAGACAAAAACAAAACGCCAAAATGCTTAGTTGGACCATTTTTGTCAACTAAGTATCTATTATTTAATTTATTTATACGATAAATGTATAAAACTAATAAATCCCAAAACTATTTGAGAGTATAAATAATAATTATAAACTTTTGAATAAATAAATTGCAATGATCAAATACATTTAAGCGTTAAAGTTAAAAACTTGAAAGGCTGCTGATAATCATTGATTAGCATAGATATTAAACCAATCAAAATCTGGTTAACATAGAGTAATTTCACATTTTTATTTATTTTTATTTAGAATTATTTTTTATTATGAAATAATAAATTATTCATGTAATGACATAGTAACAGTTGTTTTCACTTTTTCTTGTTTTGTCTTGTAATATTAGATTTTGATTATAAATTCAGAAGTGTTGTTGATTCATAAATAAACAACTAAAGAAGATCGAGTTGACCATTTCATTTCTTGATGAAAAATTCTCTAACATATCTTTGATCATCTTTCTCTTTGTTCTACGCTGCAAATCCAAAATATTATTATATGGAAAACATCAAAAACCCTAAAACCTCAGATGATTGTTCCGATAACATATCCAAAAACATTCATGTTTCACTGAACCAATCAAGATCTTACATATGCAGTTTCTGCATAAGAGGCTTCTCTAATGCTCAAGCACTAGGAGGACATATGAACATCCACAGAAGAGACAGAGCTAAACTCAGACAAAAGCTTATGGAAGATAATAAAGATGATCATGTTGTCTCCGAGAGTCATTCATCAGAAGTTGTTGTCTCTCTAGACCTTAATGAACAACAACAACAACAACAACAAGCTTTGACATGTGATGATTACAATGATCAAGATCAAGATGTGGAGAAACATATAAGTCCTAATAAGAAACTAGGGTTTAGGGCTCAAGAAGACAAGCTTAATGATACTAATGATCATGGAAAGGTTAAGGTGGATGGTTCGAGTTCTAGTGATCATCATGAGATTGAAGGATTAGATCTTGAGCTTCGGTTAGGTCAGAGGACCGTGGAGAAGAAGATAACATAATCTTTGAACGATCAAAATCACATATTGATTGCATTATAAAGGCTTGAAACATCAAAGTCTCGAATCCGTATATTACAAATGGATTCAAGATTCAGATTGTAGTGAAGGTATGCATATGTATCCATTATATGATTGTTGTGTTGATATTAATTTGTTTACTTGGATTGGGTTGATTTCACCAACAACTTTTGTAAATGACATACAAGTCTAAACAAACATAAGTATATATAGAATATAATATGTTTTAGTGTTTGCTTTATAGTTGTGGATAACTCATTGACTGTAATGTTCGAGTCAAGATCAACATTTAAACATATATGATCAAAAATCTTACATTAATATCGTATATAATCGAACAAAAACGTTATAGATTATTTGCCTTTTGGGTTGTAAAGTTAAGCATAGTGTTAGTAAAGTCATTTGAAGTGTTAAGATTCCATAATCGTCATGTAAAACTGATACATGGTCCCTTCAGCTCATGATAAATATATATATACATGCTTAAATATGTTAATTAAGATTTTAAATTCATCTTTAGAAAATTGATAAAAAGTAAGTAAAAGATTTATAGTGTGATTTATCGTCCATGTAATTAGAATTATGTTTATTTTCCGTTTTTACGAAGTTTACCAATTACTACGATCAAAATTTAAGAACTTACTATTTTACCTTTTTATTTTATTTACAAATGTATCCATCCTCAACTAGTGCTTTATCCATAGGTTAAGATAGAATCGGAAGAGATGTTTTGTTGTTGAACTGATTAGACTTCATAGCTCAAGATACTCATGACTGGTAAATGGAACGAGTCCATGAGTTTCAGCCGTGTGACAGTGAAGGTGAACCTCTCCCAGGCACCGAACTAAAGGATGTTGGCCAAATCTGTCTCTGTCATTGACTCAATATCTCAGTTTGACCAATACACATACTTTGCTCACAAGATCAATAGCTTCGACACTGCCCCTATAAAGCACTAGAGATGGCCGACATGTCCAAATCCGGCTATGAGAAGAGCAGGTATGGTGACAAAAACTTGTCCTTTAGGATCTGAATTGAAGTAAACTTAATAATAATAAATTTGGATTTTTTTTTTCTTGTTCGTCTTACTCAACTTTGCTATAAAGTATGGAAGAGAGACAGAGAGCTGAAAAGAGAACTCGTGAAGAGAAAGGCCAAAGCTTTACACCAAAATGGTTTGTTATAACACAAGAAGTCACTCCAACACTATGGCCTGATCTCGAAGTTTATCAATTCAATGAACAGTACTCACAACATTGATACCTCTGAAGATAACACTGACCCAGAGTCAATCCAGTTCAACCCATGGCAATTCCAAGATCTCTCTAGTTGAAATGTATCGCTCCAAAAAACAAAAAGATCAAATCTTTTTGGAAACAAATGTTGTAACTCTTATTCACTCATAGTTACAACTTCGATTGTTTTCTTAATTTATTTAAAAAATCTGTTTTTGATCATCATCGTCACAGTTATTTTATTCTTCTGCTTCTTCTCCTTGTTGGGGATTGATTTTACTCTCACCAAACCATCTTGGAGGATCGAATCCAGATCCACCAAGAGGATTACATCGGCATAGACGCCAAGTGGTGAGAACAGTACCTTTGAAAACTCCATATTTCTTGTAAGCTTCCATGGAGTATTCACTACAAGTAGGAATGTAACGGCAGCTTCTAGGTAACACCGGTGATATCTCCCCTGTTTTCACCGGAAACGCTAATTAACACTCGTACTAATTCATAACCAGATGAGGAATTGCAAAAAGAGGGTTTTTTGGTTTTTGGGTTTTACTCTTGTAGAATCTGAGCATTGCTAAAGCTGCTTTGACTCCAACACTCTCTGTGTCTTCTCCATCTGAGCTCAAACCCAATAAATTAGTTATAGAAGAGACACAGAAACAAAACCAAATTTTGGATAAGGGAAAGATATACCTTTAGGAGATTCAGGCTCTGGATTCAATTTCGCAGATAAGCAACGGAGCTGCTGCTTGGTTTTACAAGGAAGATGATGAAATTTCAAGTGGGAATTGTTGGATTTGTTGTGAAGTTTAAGAGGATTATGGTTTTCAGAGCTCAAGAGGTTTGCATAAGGACGCTGGATAGAGAAGACGACCGCCATTATTATACTTAAAAACTCAAACAAAGCTTCGAACCATAATAAAACTCTCATATCTCCGTATTTACTTTTACACATGGCCCAATGGGCTTCAAAAAGCAAATCCCATGCGATATAAACAAAACCTTGACTTACAATTTTGTTTTGTTTCTTTTGATGTTTCACAAAATCCTGGAGCCACAGAAAAAATAGATTGGATTTAAACAAATTTGAAATCAGTGTGCCTTCAATCTATAATTATGCATATAAACACACATATTGAGACCAGTCTAATTCTGAATAGAAACTAGAAAAGCCGTTAATTATCTTACAATGATGTCTTTTTACACATGTTAAGTGGTCTGTATAATAACTATAATCAGCTTTCGAGTTCTGTATCCACATCCTAACTTCTTTCCTTTCTGAGGAATCAAAAGTAAAACGTGTAAAATTATGAACCCTTACACCTAACCAGATATCAAAACGATGGAAGAACCTTGTCAAGCAGAGTCTAGTACTGACTAATGATTAGGGCCTAGTCTTGCTTTCAAACTGAGGCAGCTAAAATGCTTGAAAGATGGAGGAGCCAGAGTATTGTGAAGTTAAAAATTTGCTGCCTTTTCGATGGAACTCACCAAAAGAATGGAATATATGATATGGGTCTTGGCTACGGTTTTGTTTCGGATGACACAGGGATTGAATCAAAAGCTGTACGGAAACGTAGACCAGAACCAATATGCCTTGAGGTAGGCCAGAGCCAAGAGAGAACGTTAGGACCCAAAATCTGAAGAAGAAACAGTTAAAAAACAAATAATAAGCCTTTGACTGATATAGAGCATCTAAAGAAAGATAAGAATTATTACCAAGGTTAGGTTTTCATATGCGTTGATGTCATATGGATGCTTATAGACTTGTCCACCTTTCTCTGCTAACCACATAGCTCTTACTCCTTCATGGTACTGCTCAATTTCCGCAACATTGATTAGCAGATGAACAAAATCCTAACTAGAGCTAAAGAAATCAATAATCTAGCAATATAAGAGATGAAAAGAAAAAGAACAACCTCGATAGTCGTTTTGTTTTGTAAAATAAGGTAGATGTGCCACCCAAGAAGAACACATAACGCGATGCTCAATGGGATAAGAAGAAAAGATGACATTACCTGGAAAAAACCCATGATCATTAACAAAATGAGAGTTGTTGATAGTTTTCGAAACAATACAATTCATCGTAATCATTACATATATAATTCTTAGATAGCTTCCCATCACTTCCTCTTCATCTTGAGGTTCAACAGTAAGGCTTCCCACAAGCAAAACCTAGAAATTCAAGGAGTGTATACAAAGCTCATTTACTAAGTGGCACACAGAGATATAATATTAAACTAACAGATGTTAGGAAATCTACCAGGGAGTATATACATGCAATCACCGCATAGACAACAAAGACGAAGAAGACTTTGTAGTTAGTGTGTCCAACACAGTTGTTGATCCAAATACAATGGTGGTCCTTCAAATCAAAGACGACTAGTTTAACAATATAGTGCACAGATTTGGGGGAGGGCAGTTTGATGCTGATCTTAGCAAGAAACAAAAGTGTTCTATAGAGCATACCATTCTAAGCACACATCTTTTGCAAACTCGACAATGGTGAGCTCGCGGAGGTTTGAAATGTGAACACTTCTGGCAATACCTCAAATCTCCTCCCTGCAAATGACATAACCAAAGTAAGTATTGAAACAAAAATTCATATGTGGACTTTCCCATAGACTATCCAGATGCTGACACCATATTCAAATTTCTAAGTAATATTAACGAATCTCAGAAATTGACTATTCAGCAACGACAACAGATGTGACCTTGCGCTTAATCTCATGAACAGGACTCTGTGGATCTTCAACATCTGGCATGTAATTTAGAGGAACTCGACCTGGATCCCTGAAAACTGCGATGGAGTAATTGTATATACACATCAGAGCTAAAGCGGTGAACACAGCGGCGTTGGCAAATCCAGGAGATGAAGTGAGGCTAAACCACCGATCGATGAAAGTGAATACAGTGGAAAAGTATATGTAACCGATCACCAACATCACCACCGTTACGGGAAGAGAAAATCCGACTCCTTTCCGTTTCATTTTTTGGTTAAGACGGAGCACCGGCGTCGAGACGACGACGTCTCCNTTCTTTCGTTTGAAGATTGTTGTTTGTTGGATTACGTATTAAGTTGTCGACAATTTTGGGGAGATCTCTGTAATTTTTCTGGAAACTCCAAGCTAATTAAAGTGATCCTTGTTTATTTATATTCTTTCGTATTTGGCCCCTTATGTTTTAACTTCTATCCTCAAAGGTCCTATTAGTATCTTCAATTTACAAATTGGAGAAAGACAAAATAATGGTAGAGAAAAGACGAAGATTCGTACGAAAAAAGGAGAAGAGACTAGAGAGAGACATGTCACACTCCATATCTTTATTTTATTGGGGGCCCATTTCATATAGTATTTGTTTTAATTATATTATTTTGCTATTGTTTTTATTAATATATTATATGATACTTAAATTAAATTTAATTTATAAACAAAATTAAAAATAGAAAAGGAGTAAATGGGCCGAGATTTTAAAGTTTATGGGCATAACTCTCGCCGCCTTCACTTACAATTTTGGTATGTTATATATACGTAGTTATAGCAATCAATAAACCCTAATTCTTTCCTCAGACGATCGTCTAGAAGGATCACTATAGATAATCTAATTTTCTCTTTATTGAACAGTGAGACTATTAACTGTTGTTTTCGAATTGATCCAAGTCTTGAATCTTCGTTTTGGATTCAATATTATAATTAGCTAAGTTGAGCTAAGGAGCCATGGTGTGGTGTGACCATTGTATGCGGGATATTCGTGGAATACGTGATGTTGCATTGTAAGTGTTTTTGATGTTGAATTTTGCTTTGTTAGCTTTCGGATTATAAATTTTTCAATTTTTGCAGGTCCTGTAATTTATGTGGGAGGATATTGGAGGATTTCGATTTTTCTGTTAATGCTAATAATGCTGCTGGACAGGTATATAAAAATCTGAGCTTTAGGTTAAGTTATATCATTCTCATTGTTTCTCTAGAAGTGTTTTATTGAACAAATGGTTTAACACATTGTTTATGTATGTGCAGAGCCAAGCTTCAGGTAACAGAGGGAGGAGAGTTCAGAGTAGGATTTTTAACCTCACGTCAAAGGAGAATGTACATTTCTTGATTGATCTTAAATCTGTATTTTGATTTTTTTGCTTTGTTTCAGGAAAGAGTGGAATCAAAAAGATTTCAGGACGTAACAAACGAAACAAAAAGAAGCAGGCAGCAGAGGATCAGGGTTGATAGAGAGAATTGTGAATTTTTATTTTTTGTCGACTTGACTTTGTATTTAATTTTCTAATCGCTTTATACACGATCAATTGGCGATTTATTAGAATAATTTTTTTTTTTTACATTATTACTGAATAATTTTGTTTCAAATCTAATTATACTGAATCACAAGTAAATTAGTCAAAAACTGCTGCATCATATGATTGATACGTATTAATGATTTGTAAAGTTAAAAATTTTAACGATAAATTTTAATTATCTCTCAATCTTAGTGATATATATATTTTTTCGTATTAAGTATACTTATTTTTATATATTCTATTTGCTCTTGATTCTAACAATCATTTTCATTCATAATATAAAATTTCAACTAAAATATTTTTTTTAAATTTTAAACATTTAGAAATATAATCAAATTTTCAAAAAAAATCTAATCAAATATATAAAATAATAATTTTTAATAAAAAATTGATTTGACAATAAATATTCCCTTGCACAGCAGCAGCAGGGGACATGATGCTGCTAGTGGTTATGCTAAATGGTAAAGGCATTCGATGAAGTCGATAAATGAATATTTTTGTATTACTTCTTGTTGGTCAAGAAGCCAGCTGAGTCATAAAAGCAACATCGGCTGATTTTTTGTCGGCTTCGTTTATAGTTGAAATTAAGATAGTATTGATCTCTAAGCTCCCACTTTCACATTTCGTTTTTGATTAATGAAAACTATCCTTGGCAAATACATAAAGTTGAGACTAAAGAACGTTTGTCTGATTTAAAAATGTCTATATATGGACCAAATCGAATTTACTGGTTTAACTTAGTAATTTCTAGGTTTGGGTATTCGGTTTTGGTATTTATGTTTCTACCCAGAACCGAACGGAATTATATTCGGTTCTTGTAAAATAACCGAATTCGATCCGAACCGAACCGAGAATATTTGTTAATACTTTGGATATTTTTGGGTATTTTATGTATTTTTGGGTATTTTGGTTATGAATATTTTAGTTATTTAGAGTATATTTAGTTCTTTTAATTATGGGCAATTCTCTTAAATACCACCAAATTAAGTTTAATTTCCACAAATACTACTAAAAATGATTTAAGACAAAATTATCATTTTAATAATTCAATTGAATTAAAAATTAGATTATATTTTTAAAAAATTACATAAAATCCAAACAATAAATACTAAACCTAGGAATGTCAAAATGGGTCATGGGTTATAAGTCATTATAACTCAACCCATGATCCATGACCCTAATGAGTCAAAACATTTTGATTTTGATGAATTGATGGGTTACATGAGTCATGGATCAAATGAATATTGGGTCACATGGGTCAAAATTTTGTGGATCGTTGGGTCTAATGGATGACCCATTAAATTCATTTATTTGTTAGTTATTCATGTCATGATCAGATTTTTTATAATTATTTATCAACATATTTTCCACAAAAATTACTAAAACATCATTTTTTTAAAAACATGGGAAATACAATTTTTTATAAAAAACATGGAAACGTAAATTTTTGCCAAACTTGAAAACATATATTTCGCAAAAATGTGTAAAATATATTTAGCAGAAATCGTGAAAACAGACTCATCTGCTAATACCGCGACTTAGGCGTGTCAAAATGGATCATGGATCATAAATAAATCTAATTCAACCCATGATCCATGACCCTAATGGATAAAAAAAATTGATTCTAATGAATTAGTGGGTCGAATAGGTCATGGATCAAACAAGTTATGAATTAAATGGGTCAAACATTTATGGGTCAATGAGTGAAGTGGATGACCCATAAAATTTTATGATTCATTAATTTTCTAAATCTGAATGACGTAATATAGTCTCTCAAGCAGTGCATCAAATAAACT
>KE157127.1:39777-53586 GCA_000411055.1 Leavenworthia alabamica
ACCTAAGTTATCAATAGGTTATTATCAAACTTAATTATAAAGACTAATATTGCCTCTGCTTTTTTTTATAGAAGATTTCTTCATTTACAGGTGCAAGGGTCACACTTGCAATCAGATCCACACTTGCAAGCATCGTTCTCAGCGCTGCTCTCTCCAGAAGCCTCGTACTGATTCTTCATCGTTGGTGCAACACCGAAGACAAAAGTCTCAGTTGTGGTAGTCTCACCGGAAAAGCCCAAGTCTGGGTACATTTTGCAACTGTAACAATCGAATAAAATCCATCAGGCTCCAATGAAACAGAGATTGAGAAATTCATAAGGAATCAAAAGTAAAGCTCGAAACTACTTACCCTCCGCATCCGTTGCCGCACTTGCAGCCAGATCCACAACCACAGTTTCCTCCGCAGCAAGACATTTTCTCGAGAAAATTCAAATAAAAACCAATTTGATAGATTTAGAAACTCACTGAATGAGAATAAAGAAAGATGAAGGTCTCAAATTTATAAGCTAAAATAAGATAATATGGACCATACACGTGTACAATCTTATCCGTCCTTATCTCCTAAATATCGTCGAGAATTACTTATTTACGTTTTTACCCTTATCGCGTTGATTCTCGTACGTCGGTTCAAATAATTGAGGGTCTGCGTTGGATCTGGTAGGTTCTAGAGCGTACCGAAGCTCCGTGTGTTACGGTCTTACCACCGTTTAAGTTTACTACGCCTTACATATAGATATGAATCTATGGCTGAGATCTATTTGCCTCAGTTTTTTTTTTTGCCTCCACATAAAATATATTTCGAGATCTTGATATTCGTGTTTAATAATAAATTATCTAAGATATTTTTAGCATGAAAATATCTAAAATAAAAGAGTTTTTCGAGTTATATTTTTTTTGTAGTCTCTTACATAAAAAGATTAAAAATCCAATATAACAAAGAGAAAATCTATTTGAAATCCAAGACAAATTATGACAATAGTCAATAGCTTTTGATTTAAACAAAATTATGATTATCTTAACATCACCAAACATTTACATATATTAGTGATTAAAAAAATGTTGTGTTGTGACAAAGCCAAAGTATTTATTGTCTGATGTAAAAAAATAAAAAAATATTTCTTGTATTATCAAAGGAATAAACCTTAAACTTTATTTACATATATAGATGTATTTTTTGAATTTAATTTTCAAATTTACACTCTATTTATATTTAAGAACATTTATATTTATGTTATTACTAATTAATTAAAAATATTTTAAATAGGGATATAATTACATTTTTAAACATTTGCTTAGTGAAATAAATGAAATGACATTTATACAGAAAAAGAGGGAGTAGAGTATATGGCATTGAATCATGACAATTAATTTTTTTCTTACGATTAAAACTCGAACTTTAGAATCAACCAAAATATTCATGTGTTTCATTAAAAAATAATGAGCTAATCAATAGCCCCAAAAATATAGTAAAGACAAACATAGGAAATGTTAAAATACAAGAGACACACCGAGACTGGGCAAGAGAGACAAGGTTACTAATCGACTTCCTCGATCTTGGGGCCTGCACCTCCAGCAGAAGGAGGAACATCCTCGTCCATTCCTCCTGCAGCTGGACCAGCAGCTTCACCACCTTGGTACATCTTGGCTATGATCGGGTTGCAAATACTTTCAAGCTCTTTCATCTTATCTTCAAACTCGTCACACTCTGCTAATTGATTTCCTTCAAGCCATTCAATGGCTGCCTCAATTGAATCTTCAATCTTCTTCTTGTCATCAGCTGCAAGCTTCTCGCCAATCTTCTCATCACGGATTGTGTTCCTCATGTTGTATGCGTAATTCTCAAGAGCGTTCTTGGCTTCCACCTTCTTCTTGTGCTCCTCGTCTTCTGACTTATACTTCTCAGCTTCTTGCACCATTCTCTCGATCTCGTCCTTTGACAATCGTCCTTTGTCGTTGGTGATTGTGATCTTGTTCTTTTGTCCCGTTGTCTTGTCCTCAGCCGACACGTTGAGGATTCCGTTTGCATCAATGTCGAAACAGACAGTGATTTGAGGAACACCTCTTGGAGCTGGAGGGATACCAGAAAGTTCGAATTTACCCAACATGTTGTTGTCTTTGGTTCTTGCTCTCTCGCCTTCATAAACTTGGATCAAGACACCAGGTTGGTTGTCTGAATAAGTTGAGAAGACTTGTTCCTTCTTAGTAGGGATAGTTGTGTTTCTTTGGATCAAAACAGTCATTACTCCTCCAGCAGTTTCAAGACCAAGAGAAAGCGGTGTAACATCGAGCAAGAGTAGATCTTGAACCTTCTCATTACCCTCACCACTGAGAATAGCTGCTTGGACAGCAGCACCATACGCAACAGCCTCATCAGGGTTAATAGATTTGCAAAGTTCTTTTCCATTGAAGAAGTCAAGAAGCAATTGTTGGACTTTAGGGATACGGGTTGAACCACCGACTAGTACAACATCATCAACTGAGCTCTTGTCCATCTTAGCATCACGAAGGCATTTCTCAACTGGTTCCATACACTTTCTGAAGAGATCCATGTTAAGCTCTTCAAATCTAGCACGAGTGATTCGAGAGTAGAAATCAATACCCTCAAATAGAGAGTCGATTTCAATGGTGGTCTGAGCTGTAGAGGAGAGAGTCCTCTTCGCCCTCTCACAGGCCGTTCTCAATCTCCTTAGAGCTCTTGGGTTTCCACTAATATCCTTCTTGTTCTTCCTCTTGAACTCTTGGACAAAATGGTTCACCATTCTATTATCAAAATCCTCACCTCCAAGATGAGTGTCTCCTGCAGTAGCCTTAACTTCAAAGATACCTTCTTCAATAGTGAGAAGAGAGACATCAAAAGTACCACCACCAAGGTCAAAGATCAAAACATTCTTCTCGCCAACACTTGTAGCCTTCTTGTCTAAACCATAAGCAATAGCAGCAGCAGTAGGCTCGTTGATAATACGCATAACGTTCAAGCCTGCAATAACACCAGCATCCTTTGTTGCTTGACGTTGAGAATCATTGAAGTAAGCTGGAACAGTGACAACAGCGTTTTTGATAGTGGAACCAAGATAGGCTTCAGCAATCTCACGCATCTTGATGAGAATCATAGAAGAGATTTCTTCAGCAGCAAACTCTTTATCTTCTCCCTTGTAGTTTACCACAATCATAGGTTTGTCAGCAGGTCCAGGAATAATCTTGAAAGGCCACAATTTCATATCGCCTTGAACAGAGCTGTCACTGAATCTACGACCTATCAACCTCTTAGCATCTGTCACACAGCAAAAATTGAACACAATTCAATTAGACCAATAATTATAGCAAAACCTCAATCAATTAAAACTAAAAGCTAATAACTATGAATAATCTGGCTCAATCTTCGTACTAAGTGATAAAAGCAGAAGAAACCAAAATCGTAACATTGACTCTGAGTCTCTGACTAGTTCTTAGAGTGTTGAATAATCATACTATGAAACTCTAAATCATTCCTATGCATCTTACATTTATAGATCTACAAATAATCTACAGAACTAACAAATTGAACTTCAGATGACGAGAATTACATACCGAATACAGTGTTAATTGGATTCATGGCGACCTGATTCTTCGCGGCGTCACCAATCAACCGTTCACTATCTGTGAACGCGACATACGACGGCGTGGTTCTGTTTCCTTGATCATTAGCAATGATTTCAACACGGTCGTGTTGCCAAACTCCAACACAAGAGTAAGTTGTACCGAGATCGATACCAATCGCAGGACCTTCTCCTTTACCAGCCATTTTTAACAGTGGCTCTCAGGTTTAAGCTTTACCGAAAGAAAATAATCAAAAAAAAATTGAAGAAGAAGAAAGTGAATCTCAGGGTTTTTTCCAAAATTATGTGGTTGAAGGAGAAGTCTATATAGAGTCACGTATTGATGTTTCGAGAATGTTCGATGACTCGTTCTGTAACCACACGATCTTTTGGAGTTTAATCTGACGGTATCGGAAGGAAAAGGATTCTTCTCCGACCTTTCCTTTTCGACCGTTAAAAATTGAATTAGTGTGTTTAAAAGGTTCGAGAATGTTCGCTTGGATGGCTTAGTCCCTAATCAAAACTCCGTCATTGGCTGTAACGTACATTATGAACAGCTTGACATTTCTTTGCGTTTTCATAGGCTTTGAGTCAGTCCTTGGGTCCAAGCCAGGATGATGCAGAGAGATTTTTAATTTCTTTTGTAATGGGACTGAAGGAAGCAACTGAGAAGATAATATGGTGACACTACTAGTTTGAGCAGTCTAGGATTTTGCATTAGCAGATCTCTTGATGACGTTTGGTAACTATGGCACAAAGCAGTACGTGAAATAAAAGATTAATCCAGCTAAAACCAAGCATCACAAGAGCTCAAGACAACACTTCTTAAAACATTCATTACATGTTGATTATGACATATCAGAGTAAGTGTTGTAGAAACCAACAAACAATGATTGAAATTAACACCTCCTTTTTTCCTATTCGAATTTAGGGTTAGCCATGACGAAATGGTAAGCTATCACCAGTATGAAAATGAAGATTCCCAGAAAATTTGCAAAGAAGCCTAGATCTTGATCGTCAAACATCTGTAACATTACAATAACCACAGTGAGAATATTAATAGAAAAAGAAGTGTTGACCTAATACCAAAAACACACTCATTTTTTCGAATCTCCAGCAACAATAACGATTTTTACATTATAATGAATCCAGGACTTTGATTACAATATGTTTATACAAATAAAACATATTAGAGAGCACATAGAAAAACATGATTCATATGATAACGAACAGAATCGACATTGATTGAATCTGATACTAATAAAAGGCTTAGCTCAGATCAATGTGTAATACCTAAGAGATGCAATTATGCCTAAGTAACACTTAATCCTAAAACCTTCAAATCAAAGGAAGATACAAAGATCACAAACAAATCACCGATTATTTATTACCTTCGAAAGCCCAGAGATTTGGAGTAGCAGAGAACCCGTGAAATGTGTTCAACTTCCAAGTCTCTGAAACCAGAAGAAGGGCATGATACCACCAGTCACCAGCGTAAAAGCCAATCTCAAAACGCAGTCGTTTTATGTTGTTGAAAATATTTAATAATGTCGTGAGGCCCATTAAGTCAAGGCAGTAGTCCATGAATGATACTAATAAATGGTGGATTTAACGGCCCAATAAGGAGGAGTCTCAAGTAAAGGCTTTTGTTTGTCTCATCAAATAAAGAGGCTTCATATATAAACCCCCTTGCTCATCTGATTTCTAGGGTTTCTGAATCTCAGAGCTAACAGCGGCGCCGCAGTTAAGCTCACGATGGGTATGTCGATGGATTTTATATCCTTAAAAGTTTTGAATCTGTCTCGTTAGATTACCTATGATTGATTAATTATTTGTTTCGTTTGGTTATTGTAGCGAGGATTAAAGTTCATGAACTGAGGGATAAATCGAAGAGCGATCTTCAAAACCAGCTTAAGGAGCTTAAAGCTGAGCTTGCTCTCCTCCGTGTAGCTAAAGTCACCGGAGGTGCTCCAAACAAGCTCTCTAAAATGTACGTATTGAGATTCTCTAGATTTCGATTTTAGGATTCTGTATAGAACTCTACATTTGCTATTCTCGTTTTCGAACTTTGTTATAGATAATGGAATCATTTAGAATTATATATATTCGTTATTAATGTGAATTTGAAAATAACAGTAACCTCACAGTTTAGAAAACAATTTCGTTATTAATGTTTGAAATTGGCAGCAAGGTCGTTCGTAAATCCATAGCTCAGGTATTAACAGTAACCTCACAGAAGCAGAAGTCTGCTCTAAGAGAAGCATACAAGAACAAGAAGCTACTTCCTCTTGATCTTCGTCCCAAGAAGACCCGTGCTATCCGCAGACGCCTCACTAAACACCAGGTCTCTCCATCAATAATTTATATCATCACTAGTTCTTCTATTGCTTATATATATAGTGGTTGTTCTTATCTTGTTCTTGGCATTGCAGGCCTCTTTGAAGACAGAGCGTGAGAAGAAGAAGGAAATGTATTTCCCATTAAGGAAGTACGCTATCAAAGTTTAAGTTTTATTTTAGCTACTAGAAACTGTTTCACCTTGTGTTTTTGATTTGTTCTTCACTTGTGTTGTTACTGTTTTGTCAAAAAGTTTCCAGATTTCTTGGATTTTGGTTCTTATAAATCTTTTTCTTCAAAGTCATAAGTTATTACACAAGGATTCGTAGTGTATCAGAATATAACGTCGTTACATAAGATATGGTATTGAAAGTAAGTACTAGTGATACCATGCAACTCATTGTTATAGGCTATAATTATGCGGTGGTGGTTGGAAGTTGGTCGGGAGGGAGGGGAAGGTTCTGCCACCCGGTCGAGTGTTTCAGATAATTTTTGAGTTTTTCAGTTGGAGATTCGATTGTCCATTGAGAATAGTGTTGTGTCGGAGAGAACACATGGCGCTCTCCACCGTCCTGGCTAAGACACGACTTGGCTCCGTTCAATAACAAATCCCCTTCTGATCTTACAAACCCAGCTCCAGGTTTCTCTTTATCTGCCGCCTAGTCACCAACATGAGGAAAAAGAACAAGTTTAAAATATAGTAATTTAAAATTTAATAACCTAAAGAGTAAAAATATATTATTACCTTTTCTATGATGTATTTAAAGACGGTCTTTTTCTCACCAGCTTCATATATGTTGCACTGAGAATATATCTATCGAAACAACATGATTATGTATAAAAATGTTGAACTGATGATGGCATAAGTGCATCTATGCTATTTTCTTGTGACGGACCTGAGATTCGACACCGGCACCAACGGCGTATATAGACCAGTGACGAGTATAGTTGTTGAAGAGATGAACTTTTGCAAAACGAACTCGAGGGTGTCGCTGACGTGTACCGTCGAAGAAACAGTGGTGAATTGTAACTCTTATGCATCTGTCCGTTACGTGACTCGTGTCCGCTCCTATCAACATCGTCTTGTCGTGGTTCATGAAATGACATCTGAATTTTAAAATAAAAAAATAAACATATTAAAAATTAACACATCATATAGTTGCATAATGTATCTATAACAAAAGCAATTTGTTTTAATGTCTTTATTATTTCGGAAAATATAAAATTGGGAAACCTTGAGACAGTAATGTCAGTGCTTTCTCGTGTGATATCGATTAAACCATCATAGTAATTCTTGAGACTACATCGATCAATCCAAACGTTGTGTGATTTTGGTTTGATCTGAATCGCGTCTGCGTCAGGTCCCACACCGCCCTCGAATTCAAGATTGCAAATTATAACGTTTTCACACTCTTTTAACCTTAACCCTTTCCCCGTTATCTTCACCCGTTGCCCTCTTCCGTCCACCGTTTTGTGTGATGATACGGTCACAAATGAAGACAGATGGATCGTTCCAGACACATCAAACACAATCCATAACGGTTCTGGTCTCTTACAAGCCTCTCGTAGTGATCCTGGACCCTCATCTACGAAAAAAAACATATATGATTAGTTTTATATGATCCAGAACTTATACAAATATGAGATCAACTAAAAATATATAAGCACGGACTGATATATTACTTGATCAGCTTTTATTTATTCATTTAAAATGAATAAAGAATTACAAAATAGAAACATAATATAAATAAAAAAATTAGAGAGGACTTTTGAATTTACCATTTAAAGAAGTTACGTGACAAATCGGACCGGTGAGACCACCAACGGCGGCACGACCGAAACCTTCAGCCTTTCCGGCTAGAGAGCGGAGGCTGGAGTCTACGTGGCAATAAGGCTCCTTCGTCATCTGGTGACCAGATGGTGTCAACGGAGGTAGAGCTGGAGATTCTTCACCGTTGGGTTTATATGGTTGGGAAGGGGAGTTGTGGGTTTCGCCGTGATGGGATCTATGAAGACAGTGTAAATTTCCCATACTTACTTATAATAGATCTAACTTAAACTTAGAACAGTTTCAGTTTTGTATTTTTGGGGGGTTTTGAGATATAATTGCTCTACGTTGCAACAGACCATTGATGTTAGCTTTGTTGGAGAATAAATCCTATTTTGTCTTTTTATTTATTTTATTAATATTGCTGCCGACAGTAGCTTTCCATTTATATTTATTTTTACAAAAATATTATAAGATATTTTTGCATGAATATTAATTCCTTTGATAGAGAAGATGCGCCTAGATATTTTGTGTGAATTTAAAAACTTAACTTTATTTTTTGCATTTTTAAAAGATTAGGTTTTATACTTTATTTTTACTATATTTTAGGTTTTGATCTAGGTTATCTAATAATTTATATTCCAATGAATTGAATATTTTTATTTTTATTTACTCTGTACGTAAAAAAAGAGAAACATACTATAAAGTTGTACAGAACATTGTCACAGCTTATAAAGCATTTCTTTCCCTATTGTGTTAACTCTTACATGAAACATTACAAAGTAGTTCCAGCTCTTTCTTGTCTACAGAACTCCAATAATAGAGATTCCTCAGCCACCATGTCAAACTTATCTGCACAGCTCGTTTAAGAAACCCAAAAAGTTTTCTCCACTATGTAACATGATTACTTCAATCAACCTCTTCTATTGGTAGTTTCCAGAAGTTCCATGGGTTATAATCTTCCTGTGAATGTATAAGAAACCATTGATGAATCTAAGCATTACACAATTACATCTGTCTAACTTTAGTTACCTGCTCAACAAGTGAAGTTGGAGGAAACATGTCATTGACAAGAGTATGAAGTGAAGTGTAAGACTTCTTCACATCTATGCGATGTCCTGTTGCCACTTCTCCCTATCCATTTGTAAACAGTATCATTCTCAATACACATGAAGAGACAATACATCCATTCTAAGAGATTGTGAGAGTACCTTTGGGTTGATTATGAAGATCTTGCCCTTTGGGATACCGAGTTTTCTGTAACTCAGTTCATCTGTGTCTCTATTACCAAATCCAGCATAGAACGGATTGTAATCCGTTGGAAAGAGTTTCCTGATATCCTGAAAATCACAATTGTAAACGTTGTTCATATCTAAGCCAAGCTGCTGATTTTAGCAGTTCTCTCTTATTTCCCAGGAAAAAAAAGGAGAGAAACTTCTACTACCTCCAAACAAGCAATCTTGAATTCGTGAGGTGCTCTTCTTATCACTACAAAGCAGTAATAAAACATATGAGGAGAGATCTTTTTACTATTGAATTAAAAATGTGTTAAAAATGTTACAAAGGAATCTCAAAGAGTATGAAGATTATAACCTTCACGGTACAATGCTGGAAATAGCCCGTCTGGTGAAATAACCACAGGACCGTTTGGCAAAGTTTTCCCATCCTGCAAGCCAGAAGAAAAGAGATAAGTAGATCATAACAGCGGTGTCATCATTTTAGCTCCTTAATACAGATCTAATTCTTACCTGTTTCAGGTTATTTAAGAAACTTCTGGTTAGATATGCCTGAACAATGGCTCGAGCGCTTAAAAACAGCAACTGATATCCATTTTCCTGATAAAGCCAAAATAATATAAAACATAAATTGAGATACAAATTTGTAAGATGTACTAACTGTTTTATCACTTAAAACTGGATCTTATGTTTTTTTTCCTTAAATTACGTTGGAGAAGCTTAAACATTGAACCTTACCTTTATAGCAGAAAAAAGCTTGGCTACACCGGATTGTGTCCAGTCTTTTCCAATGAAAGGCATGAACTGACCTAACACATCAGATCTGCAAAACACACAGATCATCGCATAAGTCTATATATTATAAATCTAACATGAAAACAATTTATTTACGATGAGGATCCAAAGCTTTACTTGGTTATAGTTCCATCAACATCTGAAATCACTATCTTGGTGTCCCATCTCCACCGGTAAATATGTGCATCTACCTAAATAACAAGTAAAATGTATTTGAAAACTAAAGTTAGAAGAGTTTTCCACTGTGTGTGTGCTTTCAAATTTTCAACTAATGTATCTTTCAACAGACCTGTTGTGTTCCAAGAACTCTTGTTGAGAAACTAAAAGTTACCATATTCTGACCATCTTTCAGATTCAGGGATGCAATCTGTTCATTGGTAGGGACATTGGTTCTCACAAGTTGTCTACGTGGAGACTCACGGCGACTCTCTGTGGTTGATCGTGGTTCCGGTGAGTCCTGTAAGCCAGGTTCAGAATCAACAAACAAATCTTCTTCGCTCGATGAGTTACTACTCGTATGCTCGAATGTTTTAACCCTTCTAAAAGGAATGGGCCAGAGTCTCCATCTTCTTCCAGCTGAAGGAGGAGTTATTGTAGTTTCATCATCCTTGGGTTTGAATTCATTTTCCTCCACGGAAATCACATCATCTGGCTGAATATCTAAGTCTAGATCAAACACAGCTTTCCCAAGCACAATCCGAGCAGCTTTCTTCCATGGCATATATGTTTCTCTAATCCTAACAACCAGATTATCACTTTCAAGAATTGATGTTGCAGAAATTACATATTCTTCCATGGAGATTCGATGAGCATCAAAGACTTCAGCAGCTCTGCTAAGTCCCATACCCTTATGAAGCTCATCCTTGCAAAGTGATAACTCATATCCTGTAAAGTTAAACTACTGTTAAAAACAAGGCAGCTATTAATCACAGTTCAGAATAAAATAAAATAAAGTTCCTTACTCATACCTTTATCGGCATTTCCTAAGTCTACACTAGAAGTCACAGCCACTGAAGTAATAGTCTTCCCATTCTCATCATCCTCCTCAGTTGGTTTAGATGGATTCAGTTGCTCAACGTCCTCCCTCGTTGAATCTACAGAGGGTCTCTCAGAAGCCTGATCTTCTGATTCTATAATCCCGCCTTCCTGGTTGGTAATCAAGATGGCAGTTTCTGTAGATGTTCTTGGCTGTTCATCCTTACATTCTGACTCAGCATTAGAATCAACAGACTTCTCAGTTGTTTTCACTTCTTCTGTTGTTATTTGAGTCATATAAGATTCAAAACTATCAACAAGAGTATCTATTGTTTCAATAGTCACTTCATCTTCACTTCTTTCATCTTCTGCGATAGTGGTAAGTGGAAGGTCACCTTCTTTTAGACTCTGATCCTCAAAAGCAGGACCTGGCTCCTCGGACTTTGCATTTTCACCAGTTTCGGTCAGCTCTACCTGCTCCCCACAGCTCCCGATAAGATCTATATCAGCTTCATGAGAATCATTCTCAGCATTATCACAAGAATGGGAATCTGAATTATCATGCTTATGACTCGAGGTATCTACTTTTTCAGATAGAATATTAGCACTATCAGAAGACTCCACTTTGCTGATATATTCAGTAACCCACGTAGTCTCTGACGAAGCAAACTCAGTATTACCTTCACAAAACTCAGTCCCATCACCAGGAGCCAAATGAAACTGAGGAGTATTTAACCGTAAATTTTCAGCCTCCTGCTCAGCCGCTGACACAGGAGCTGTTAGTATATGTCCATCAATACTCACCAAAACAACTTCAGAATCTGAGCTTGGAGAATCCCCAAAACTTTCAACATTAAGATTCTCAAATCGAGCACTTCCATATTCAGAAGTTGGAGAAGGTGGATCATCTTGAAAATCATAATACCTCCTATTACAATCAGACTCAGTCCTGTCAAGCCGACTCAAAGAGTTGAAACCCTTGCGTAACTCCTCAGCACCAGTATCAGATAAACTATGCTCAAGTCTATAACCTACACCATTACTCTCATTCCCTTTGCTATTCTCAGAATCAGAAATCAAATTCTTGACTTCATTAGTAGCAGAATCAACTTCTCTGATGAAATACGCTTCACCAGAGTTATCAAGATACATGTGAAAATCAGCTTCAGTTCCATTAACAGAGATCTTAACAAACTTCTCAGTGCCTTTAAGAACACCTTGGAACTTACCAAACCTAACATACCAAGGAGTACTACGGAAAGAACCATCTTCTTGTTGAACAACAATGACATCAATAGCTCCACCAAATGGATGAAATGGTGTTGCAACTGAGTAAACACCTTGTGATATCAAACTCCCAACTTTTCCAACCAAACTCATTTCATCAAATCTATGATCAAATCTTTTTTTTTTTACTTTTACTGTCTTAATCAAATCATATACAAACTCCTTTTAGTTAATTCCAATCTGCAGATGAAAAAACAATCCAACAAAGCTAAATTTAATCAAATTAAAAAAAGCAAATTTCAATAAACATCAGTTTCTGAACTTAACAACACAAACAAGAAAGATCAAACATTGCTTGGAAATATACAACGAAATAAGATGATTGATAGCCAACGAATAAAACTATGATCTAACATGATTCGGAGATACAGAAATAGAACAAATTTCAAATTCAACTTACAGATTAGGAATCTTCACCGGCGATTCAAAAATCGAGATTCAATTGGATTTTTATGAATTTTTATCCTAATGTATTAAAATTTGCGTTGAATTTTTCTCGGGGATAAAATCTTGGGTTCCTAAAAAGATTCTCGAGATTTTAAAATCGGAGTCAAAAGGATTTTTCTTTGCTTCGTCGATTGTAGATTATTCAAGAAAGAGTGACAAATTTGATTTTGTTTTTTTTGGATAACCAGAAAATTAAATCCGCCATGACTAAAGACACTGTAATTAATTGCTTATATAGTTAGAGAAGGGAGGGAGAATTACGACAAGGGTCATAGGATTTTGTCGTAATTATCAAATCACCTGGAGGGTATATTTGGTATTCTCAATTTGACCTACGAAAGAATAGACTCGAGATGCCATTTATTTTAAATCCAGATTGTATGTATTATGAGTTTTTTTTTTTCCAACTTCAAAATGAATTTTACATTTTACAAAAAATGATTATATATTTGAAGATCAATGATAAAATAGTTTGGTAAAGGCATTAATGAAATTATTACTATAAATATAAGTGAAGTAGGTAGTTGTGGACTCGTGGGAATATTCAGCATCTCTGGGATATTCTTTCTCTATACGATAATTTTTGTTGCTTGTTTATATCTCACCAACCAAAACTATATGTTCTAACCTAACTCGGTTTCTTCTAAGTCAATAAATTAGATTTAAATTACCGATTCATGTGGTCGCTCATATAATTTATTGTGTAAATATTTTTATTTGCATGTATATATGCAAATGTTTTTACTTGGAAGAAATCGAGTTAGGTTAGAAGAACGTAGTCACATTAAGACACTTGTGAACCATGCTTACTTGGCACATCTGAAAACTATTTCATTTTATAAAGTGGGACTTAAACCAGATAAATTGGCTAAATAAATTACTTAATTCCAACGTTATGCATTAAATTATACATATAGTATATGTTTGGTTTATTAATCAAATGTCAATATGTCCGAGTGGTTAAGGAGACAGACTCGAAATCTTTTGGGCTTTGCCTGCGCAGGTTCGAATCCTGCTGTTGACGATTTATTTTTGGTTCTTTGTTTCCTTTTTGTTACAAGTATTTTCCTATTACTAATTAACCGACCATACTAGTGTATGAAATCGAAGACTGTAGGTCTACAACGTGCTTTAGTTGGGCCCGAGAATGTGTACCTCCCAATCTTCTAATGTATCATAATATTAATTGTTAAGTAAGCCTACTTTTTTAGTCGGGCCCTGAATGAAAAAATAAACTAGTTGGGCTAAATGGGCTTTATAAGACCCATTAGTTGGGATTTCGATACCTAAAAGAAACCCTAGTATAAATACCAGTTCTTTAACTGAATTTGCGAAAGCCCTAAAACAGTGTCGAGTGAAGAGAGAAACCTATCGAGACAAATGGCCGCCG
>KE157127.1:60754-77310 GCA_000411055.1 Leavenworthia alabamica
TACCCATGAATGATTGAGATCAAAAAGATGGGATTTTTTGGTAACCCAAATAATCAAAATCTCAGAAAATTTATACTTGAGGGTTGGATCGGAGATCGGAGGATAATTACTGAGTGAATCGAAAAGGATTCAAAAGCAAAAGCAAGAGAGGAATTTGATTAACTGTAAAAGAACAAAAAAAAAGAGAGAGAATAATTTGGCAAATGAGATAATGATGGCCAAGAACTATTTAAACACACCCCCTTCAATTCTGTTTTATATTACCAAATTCTCTTTTTACTATTTTTTATTAAAAAGGAAATATATTTGTATATATATTCAATTTAAAGGAGTTAAAAAAATAAAAACATTTACGAGAAATTTAATATATGGAATATAGAATTAACAAATCGAGAAAACCTAAATATCATTTAACGGCGGCGATTGGTTTTCACAGATATAAACATTACTATTATACAAAGCAAAGAGAGAGAGGTTGACTACGACAATGGCGGTTCCGAGAGGAGGCAATGGTCTGGAAGAAGAAGATGTTGACGGAGATAACGCTCTTTTTGAGGAAAACGGTGTAGACTACGACAGCGATTCCGAGCTTTCGTCGCAACTCCGTCAAATGGCCTCCGCAGCTCAGTCCGGTGACGTTGTCGCCTTACGCACAGCGATTGGTATCTCCTTACTTGTTTCATTTCATCTCTTAGCTAGAGAAACCGAAGATTAGGGTTTTTAATTTCAATTTCATCTTAAATTGATTAACCTCAATCTCAATTTTGATTTAGTAATGTTATCAGATTAGTGCTTTCAGTTTCTACTGTGTTTTTTTTTGATAAGACAATTTGAATGGGAGAGTCGATGAGCCACTTGAGGATAATGACTCTGCACTTCACCTAGCTTGTCTATATGGTCACCTTCCTTGTGTTCAGGTTTGCTTTTGCTGCTTACTGACTTTGAATATCTAATATATTTGTTATATATCACACTTATCGTTTTTTATATCACAGCTTCTCTTAGAAAGAGGAGCTGATATGGAGGTCAAAGATGAAGATGAAGCCATTCCTCTACATGATGCTTGTGCTGGAGGTATAGTTTGGTCATGTCCCCTTAGCCCTTACCTACCATTCTTTTTGGTATTTCTGTCTCATGCTTTTTGGTCACATTCTATTGCAGGATACTTAGAGATAGTTCAGCTTCTTTTTAGCCGAGCTAGTGATCCTGAATCTATCAAGAGAATGATTGAAAAAGCTGATATAGAAGGTGACACTGTAAGTAGTCTCCTTCTTCAAATGAGTAAATCTGTATATATATGTATATAATGTTATCAAAAATTGTGTTCTTGTGTGTGGCACAGCCTCTTCATCATGCAGCTAGAGGTGAACATGTTGATGTGATTAGGTTTTTGCTTAGTTCTGGGGCTTCACCAACGGCCACAAACTCTTATGACATGGTAAGAGTCAAACCCCTTTCATCTTTGGCTTTTGAAGTATGATTAGTAATAAAATAACAAGGTTTGTGTGATGAATGCAGACACCAGGTGAATTAGCTGATTTAAACACTGATGCTAGGAGGATCCTCGACGATGCTATAAACAACTCAGTAATCTCCTAATCATACTACAAATCTGTAGAATTATTCTACCATGAGTCAGTGTAGTAGTAGTGAAGGATATGAATGTTAACTTTTTTTAGTTTTTTAAATCGTATTATTATTGGTGGTTTTTATACAAATGCTTTTAGTTAAATCTTAAGTTTCAGACCAAAAGTACAATAGAGATTGAGAACATATGAAGTGTCTTGCTTTTTTCCTGTACAATATAAACTTATTACACAATCTCAAACTGAGGCAAGAACAACTTCATCTTCTTCAGTAATTTACACACAAAATAAACTATTTCCATGTTCCAAAACCAAATGACTCAAGAGCTACAACACCGGTTTTGATGAGCTTGGTACTCTAGTTTTCGTTTCACAGGGGTTGATCCTTCTTCTAAAAGACTAGGTACTTCCATTATCTGTTTCATTTTAACAACTCTTGTATTATTTTACTTGATCTCAAACCAGTTTTGAAAGAGATCAAGATTGTTTCTTACCTTCAAAGCAAGCTCTTCGAAGCATCGCTTCACGGTTTCTCTTGTTCGTGCACTACTTTCATGAAACAAACACTTGAGATCTCTCGCTAAAGCCATCCCTTCTTCTCGGCTAACCTTCCTCTCAGATTCCTACATGAACAAAACTATCAGTGAAACCAAACTCAAGTGTTTCTACTACTACTACTTACTCTATCAACTTTATTGCCAACGAGCATCTTAATGCAGTCATGGTTAGTTGAGTAGAGCTCTATCTCTTTAGCCCAAACATCTGCTAAGTTCATAAATGTTTCTCTTTTCGTCACATCATAAACTGCATCATCACCAATAGAACCTGGATAAAATAAATAACAAAAGTCTTGGAATAGTTAAAGACAATACTATGATCAAATCATATTACCAAGAATGATTCCTTGAGAGCCTCTGTAATAAGAACTTGTCAATGTTCTAAATTTTTCTTGTCCAGCTACACAAACCACAAACCAAGAAAATCACTTGGACCATGAGTTTTATATGTTAACTCACTAACTCAACTTGCTCTTTTACAGTAGGATTTGACTTACCTGTGTCCCAGATGGTAAGTTTTAGCCTTTTACCTCTCACTTTCATATGCTTAATCTTAAAATCAACACCTACAGTGTTATACTGATCTCAGACCAGACAGCTTGAAACTAAGTCTCAACATGTCGGCAAAGAGAGATGTATGAGCTAGAAAATTAAAATAAGATACCTATAGTGGGAGCAAGATCTTCAACAGAGCTGGAAATAAAGCTGAGAAGTAAGCTACTTTTACCAACACCAGAATCTCCAATCAACAAGATCTTGAAAGATAAATCATATCCATTTTGTCCCATTTCTTGAATCTAATACTGTAGTAGCGAACTAAACAACAAACTCCAGAAACTTCAATTCAAAATTAAACCAAACCTTACTTAACTAAAAATGAATCTTCCAAAAAAACAAAAAAAGGAAGAAAGAAAACTTTTCCTGTGCAGATAAATCTTTTGATTCATACACTTACTTAGTCCATTAATAAATTACTTCCTTCTTCTTCTTCTTTCTTCCGACACTTGTCTTTACGACACGTATCACTATGTGTTTAAACGTATCCCATCTTCTATCCACGTGTTTATAGCTCCTTTGATTCTTTATTTTCGTGTTTTTTATATCAAGCAAGAAAAAAACTTATATCTTTAATTGTGATTAATATAAAAAAAACAAATTTAGTTTTTTTTTTTTTATTAAAGCTCTCAAGATGTGTTTATAAAATACTTAACAAGATAGAAGAATTATTTTGATCTACAAAACAAAACATAACTCTTTACTCTTTATGAGTTGTGTTCTGTCCAGGAAACACTTTCTCAATGAATTCAAGAAAACGTTGGGAGTAGAATGTAGAATCAACAGCTGAGATCGATAAAGAATCAAAGTGAATAGATTTATATGCGTGCTCAATCTTTTTCGTCATGTTGTATTCTTGTAAAATATCTATAACGCCAAGGTAAAGCACCACATCCCAACAATCATGTAGTATCTGCTTATCTTTCTCTTCTCTTCCTGGTATCAACTCTGCTCTTGCTGGCATATTCACTCCTTGTTGTATCTGCAACCTAGCTGTTCCAGGAAGAAGGAGATCGACTTCTTCATCACCAGCTGCAGATGCTCGTAATCTGCTGCCTCTGATATGAGGTCCTATTACAGTATTGTCACTTCCTCTAGGAACAAGAACCAATCCTTCATGGTAAGATAACATGTCGTCCTCGATTGTATCTGCTTCATCATCATCATTAGAAGATTTCATAATATAGTATGAGTCATTTCAGATGAAAACAAAAGGAATCTCACCATTTTCAGCTACACTTTCCAATGTATCAGTTGTTATACTTTGAGAACTAACCAGTTGTGTCCTTAAATGCTGTGGAGCTCGATAATGAACACCGAGTAAAAGACTATAATCCATTATGTTCTGTGCTTCCAAGAACTTGCTATCTATCTCTAGTTGCCTTAATAAACCTTCTCGCCAAGAAGGTTCCAAGAAGAAGTAATAGTTCAAATCCAAATCTTTAAGTATTGTGTTCTCATCTATCTCAACATTGTCTGCAGATCGTCCCAAAGATGAACCTTTAAGGTCAAATCTCCTATGAATTCTTAGATCTGTAAAGAACATGTTACCCATCACTACAAAACGAAACTGCAATGCAAGAGAGGTTTTCAAAGTTAGTCTTAAGATTGTGAAGATTTTTTCATAGTTATAACTTAGTGCTTCAGGACCTTTTGACCACTTGATGGTTTGATTCTGTGAAGACCAAAGAATTTAGTAATGAGTGTGTTCTCATATGTCTTCACATGATGATGATAATCTGGAAGCATCCTCAGAAGAACCTACACATTAATAATCTTCTTTGTCTCAAATGTCTATAGATCACACAAACAAGCTCAATGGCCAAGATAGTGTTACAAACCTTGACTTCAGATTTCCTGAGTGTTTTAATCATGAATCTATCATCTTGAGATAGGAAGAAGACACTGCCACTCTTCCCTGGAGAAGAAAGCTCCCTTAAGGTATCATTACCACAAATTGACATCATATAATCAGCTGCATCGATCTTGAACATCTCCCTCAGGTTCCTACAAGTACACCATTAAGCCAGTTACTATATACAATAAAATTGCTTGAGTAAAGATACTAAAGACTAACCTGAACACCATTGGGCAATAGTCCTTCCATTTAAAATCATCAGAGTGATGAGGAGGAGTCATTGTAGAACCAGCTCTAGGAAAGTTCATCCAAAAACTAGCTCTAGGTCCAAAGTCTGCTGTTCTTACTTCTCGCCTTTGTATCGGTGTAATCTTCCCTACTGTGTATCTAAAGTTTGAACTAGTTTAGTAACAGAAGACTCAGAGCTAAACACTCTCACATGATACAGGATTAGAAGGGAGCAAGCATACCTGATTCCAAGTTGCAAACTAAGCATCAAATCATAACTTCTATGACCTTTAATAACAACTTCTCCAGGCTTCTTAGCTTCTTTAACAAGTTTTTTATGTTTCCTTTTTGTTCTTCTAGATGGACGTGAGAACCCATTGTTTACCACAAGCTCACTAATCAAAACACCTTGCATATATTCCCGTTCCAAGATAGGTACATTAGCATTATACTGCACACTGTTTCCGCCATCTAAAACTGCTGTAGATAAATCCGAGTAATCATGTCCAATCACTTTCTCAATAGATACTTCAAGACTCCATCGTCTTTCTAAAGAAACCCTTCCGTTTCTTGATTGCTCTAAGTTTATTAAGCTCCCTTTTGAGAGCTTACTACGGTTAAGGTTTTGCATATTAACCGAAGAAGCAACTTGGTTTTGTCTTCTCAAATCTGGTAACACACCTCTTTTTCTAAGAGCGTTTAAGTAAAACTCTTGCCCAGCAGGAACTCTGGTTCCAGCTGAATAGAACGAGCCTTTACCATCTTTCAAACCCTGTGTCCATGTCCCAACATAGCAACCACCATCACTCCATGTATATACACCAACACCATGCATCATACCATTTAACCAACTTCCTTCATAAGAGTCCCCAGTAACCCAATTCAATGTACCTTTTCCTGACATTTTCCCTCCTTTCATATCACCAAGATAGACATTTCTATTAGCCCAAGTATACTTCCCTGGCCCTTCTCCCATCCCTTGAATCCAAGAACCTTCAAAGACATCTCCATTAGGGTATTCTTGATAACCAAGCCCATGTTTCAGATTAAGCCGCCATCTTCCTTTATATGTTAAGTTGTTACCATCTACATAAGTCCCTGTACCATGCATATAACCACCTGAAAATTCACCTTCATAAGATGCACCAGAAGCCCATCTCATCTTTCCAGTTCCATGTCTCATCCCACGTCTCCATTCTCCATCGTAAACACACCCATCTGACCATATGTACTTCCCAGATCCCTCTGGAACATTTCCAAGCAAAGAACCACAGTAGGATTCACCATTGGGGAGTAACAGCTCCCTAACATTGAACCTAGCATTCTCTGAAGTTTCAGAGATTTCTCCATTGTTTAGTGCTGATAAGATCTCTTTCTTAGTGAGTGCACCAACAGATTTTGTTCTATCTGGATAAGTAACTGGTCCTCCCACGTCAAGGCCAGACATGTAAATCTCCAATGAAGACGCTTAGACACAAAACTCAGAGAAAAATGTGTCACAGCCTCAAGGAGAAATATTCTTTCAACAAAAATATGAAGCTACTCGGCAAAGTTGGGATATAGAAATGTGGTCACAAGTTTCTAGTCACGATGACTGAATCTAGAGACAAAACCATAAAAAAGGAGATTAGTTAACTTTTGATGAATGCAACAATCTAAAAGCAATGAGGTAACATTAAAAAAAAGTATGATCACAAAAGCAAAGACTTAGAGAATGAGAGGAGCAAACAAAAACCCCTTTTATTATCACTCAAAAAGTAAGCCTTTTAGGGAAGAAGACGAATTTACAATCATAAAAGTCTTCATAAAAATATAACCTTTAGTATCAATTTTTTGAATTTCTCAATTAAAGAAGAGATTCCTCTCACGTCTCCAAATGAAGACAAGAGTATGCCAAATTTTTCAAATGAAAAAAATGTTCATTACAACTTTTCAAATGATTAAGTCCAAATTTGAAAAATCTGTACTTGAAAATGAAACTCCTCTTTTCAATTTGGCTTATCAGAATCAACCAAGCAAGCTCCATTTCAATCTTCATCAAAAGATGAAATGAAAGCAATAACATATTGAAGATCAAGGTTTAAACACTTCAATCTACAGACTACAGAGAACCTCAAGTAAAGGAAAACAAACAATAACCAAAAATGAAACCGGATCCGAAAACCAAATAGAGCTTGAAGTAAAAGAGTTTGCACAAACCCGTATGAACAAACTCAAAGCTTCTCTCTTTGTTCTTCGTCTTCTTCAGCTTCTTCTGGTAACTTTTGGGTCAAATCTTTCTAAAAGAGACGAAGACTGAACTAAATCCCAAATACAAAGCGCCATAATAACGGAAGCTTTCTTATTTAAGAAACTCTCTTACACCAAAATGACGGATATAACCTTAAGTATTATTCAGCTATTGCCTCTTTAATCTGATTACTATTTTAAAAACTCTTTACGATTTAGCCCTCGTACTATGCCTAATCTTATCGTTTTTACCCTTGAATTTACATTATTGCTTTATATATCTCTAAATAATCTACATTTAATAATTTATTAATCCTCATAACTTTCCATTGTGCTCTGAGATATTTTACCTCAAAAATCTAACAAATATTTGTTTATTGTATTAATTGTTAATATTCAACAATAACAACAACAAAAAGGTAGAGATTTTGATTATATAGTAATTATATTTTTGGAAAATAAAATTTAAATTAGAGATCATATTATATACCTTGAAAATTCTCTATATAAAGACCACATCATCATAAATTATAGTTTATTACATGAAAGTTACGTAGCCATGATCCGAGTATTTAAAAATTAAATTACATATAAAATAAAATAATAAAGCCACCAATTCAAGTAGTGGGGTTGGCTACCACCTACTAAAGAAATTTCCATTATTGTCATTTTCTCGTTGTTGTTATTATCAGTTTGATTTATTAATTTTGCGATACCAAAGAAACATTCTTCGTCATCAATCATTAAAAAACATTGTATTTTAACGTGGAGAGAAGCAAATTCAAATATTAGTTAAGTATAGATTTCAATATCACAGCGTAAGATTATTATGTGGATTATGACCAAAGTGGTTAGTGATAATCTTGTTTACTGTCCTAATGATAGTGGAGGACCTTTTATATCTCTAATTAGGGCAAAACCAATGAGTCAATGTCTTTTTATAAAATTTAATTAGTGGTTGAATGTTTGTCTTAATTAGTCACCATATCTATGGTAATATATGAATATAAGAAGATAATAATTGTTGACAAAAAGGTCAATATATATATATATAGCATAGCCCATTAACTTGTGTTAAGATGCTAATGACAAAAGAGTATTATTAAAGCGACAAATTATGATTTTTTTTATTTGATTTCACATCATCATAATAAACTTTTGATCACTTACAGTTAACAGTCCGTGACCCCCGTTTAATAATTAAAAGGAACTTTTTAATATTTCTAATAATTCTGGGCTTTGAAGCCCAATAAGTTAACTATTAGAATTTAGAAATATTGGGCCTAAACTAGTTGTATAAGTTGAGTAGGGGCCCATTATTTCGCTAAGTGGACCCATTGTTTTAGTCAAACAATGGAACATAGTCGGTAATGGAACACCATTGAATTTATTTTCTTGTTTCAACATGCATAAATTGAAATTCAAGTGGTGGTGACAAGGCTGATCGATGAAGAACCGCTGATTCGGACAGCGACTTTTATATTTTCTTCCTCTAGAAATTGGGCAACTTCTATCCTTTGGCAAGCTTCGGTTCCCCTCGGAATCACCAGATTACGTATCTCTTCTATATGTTTTGTTTCTTTTCGTTATTATGTTTGTTTTAATCTTAATATTCTTTGTTTGAGAAATAATAATATAATGTTCGGATTTGAGATATCAAAATTCAAGAGTTAATTAGTATTACTTGTGAATTTTTGTCATATAAATCTCATTAGGTAGGAGCATGGTCAAGTTTGGAGATTTTTGTCAAAATTTTTTCCTTATATTTTTATTGTATTTTCCCCTTTTATTATTATCATATATTCTTGGTATGTCCTACGAAACATAACCAAAATTTATAGGCTCAGATTTGTGCTATTTATTATTTATATTTTATAACAATTATATTACTTTTAAGTTCTAAAAATAATTCACTTAATTGGAAGAGGATTATTACAAGAGAAAAAATATATTATAATCGAAGTTTATGTATTTGTTTTTTAAACAGTTATATTTTTACATATATAGAAATCAACAAATCAAGGAGCAAAAAAAAAAAAAACATGCACAATATATTACAAATAATTAGTAAATATATTCCAATAAAAGACCACTAAATAAATAACCTCAACCAAAAAGTATCAAAATCACCCAACTCTAATACTTATTTTTAAATTTAGGTGTCTCACACATAGGAGTTGTATAATAAAACGGTCCGACCACATACTTAACCAAATCTTCAAAAACCATGAACGGTTGAACCAATTTCACTCCGGTTTGACCATTCCCAAAATTGGTCGGAATATTACATGACTGGTCTGGAGAAGACACAAGCCTTACATTACAAAGTTGAGGCTTAAGATCTTTACCACCATATAAGACTTTGTTGACGATTAGATCGAACTCACCTCTCTCATCAGTCTTGTCGCTTCCATAGTATCCCACTCTTAACCTCTCGTCCATACAAGTGATCGATACCACAGCACCTGAAAAAAATACAAAATATAATGATTTTGGTTATTGCAAATGGTAATTTTCTTGGAAGTGTTCATACCTTTGATGGGTTTAGAGCCGTTGATCCATTGGTCGTAGTTAAGAGAACAATCTTGACATAATACTTTTCCGGCCACGTGAATCACATCTCCGTCGTTATCAGCTACTGTTTTGGGGATATGACTCACTAGAAACAATATCTCTATTAGCAAAACCAAAGTTGTGATACTCCGCGCCATAAAAACCTCACTTGACTTTTCTTGTGTTCGATGTTTTGAAGATTATGCTGATTTGAGTTAAGAAAGGCTTGGTGTATATATATATATAACTGAGACTTTTTTGATTAATGAGTAAATTATGTTATGTGTGGAAGGGCACTATCTTTAGACGTGCGATCCATTTAGTATTATATATGGTTTTAATAATTATTTTGATTAAAAAGCTTATAATATTTCGTTGACGTTATGATATTATTATACTAAATGTGAAATAAGAAATGTTTATATTGGATTTTACAGTCCCACAATTTTATCACTGAAAAAATCGTATTCCCATAAAGTTCAAAAACAAATATTGTATTCCATTAATCCTCAAAATACATAAATATATTCATAAACAAAGAAAAATAATATATATAAATACTTCAATAAGTTGACTATAACATCTTGGTTGTTTTTTTTTAAATCAACACGTAGTTTTAAATCTCTTGTCGTATAATTGTCAATAGAGAGCCAAAAAGGTAAAGAAAAAGTATTAATTCACATAGACTTCTCCTTGAAATTATCCTCACCACATATATATACACTTCTCCCTCCTCTTTTCTCTCCATGTTTCATCTTTAAACACAACAAAACATTAACACTCACACACACATACATCAAGAAGCCTTTTGGTCTGGATTTGACACCTCAGTACATCAACAACAATGGAGTTAGTAAAACTAATCATATCTCTCATTCTCTTCTCATTCTTAGGTAATTACACTCATATTAATCTAATAAGATCTTAATTACATACAAGAATTCTCTAAAATCTTATTGATTAATGTTTTGAAGGTGCTAACTCGGAAGATCTTCAGTATAACAAAATAAAGAGTTTGAGACCGAATAGATTGTTCGTGTTTGGAGATTCATATGCAGACACTGGAAACATAAGAAAGTCTCTATCCGATTCTTGGAAGTTTCCTTACGGTATCACTTTCCCTGAAAAACCCTCCGGTCGTTTCTCAGATGGCCGCATCGCTACCGATTTTATAGGTCCGACCATACTGAGTATGCTGTTACTATATCTATCAAAATGCTGACGTGTCTTATAAACGTAAATATGCATTATTTAATTTGGCAAAAAAAACATGAAATCTGAGGTTTTGTATTTTTTAGGTAATCATAAACATTGTTGTGTATTTTTATCATTATAATCATAAAAGTCATTTGTACGATTATTATTAATTGATTTATAAAGTTTTATCGAAAAAGTTTACACTGTTAATTAATATCTCGGTGCATGTGTACAGCAAGGTTCCTGGGGGTAAAGTCACCTATTCCATACACGTGGAGAGAGTACGCGGGAAAAGAACGGTTATTGTACGGAATGAATTATGCGTACGGAGGAACAGGAGTGTTTAACACTGTACATATTCCATTACCAAACATGACAACTCAGATTGATTATTTCCAACGCATCCTTGCCTCCGGAAACATCTACTCTCCCTCTGACCTCCCTTCCTCACTCGCTTTTGTCAGCGTCGCCGGTAACGACTACGGCACTTTCATGGCCATGAAACGCCCCTTAACCGTAAGACTACATCATCTTGTACACATATATATTATATATTTAAATTATGAAACATAATAGTGTATTAATGTAACGACAATAATTATAAACGCAAACGCGATATGCAACCTCGAGGTGTGTTGGCGTTTACAAGTCAAAACATGTTTGATAAGATAACACTAAAACTTTCATTTGTGTTATGCTTTGAAATGTATATTGCAGGAGTTACCTGGATTCATGAAGTTAGTTGTTGATCAACTTGAAGTAAACGTGAGACGCATCCACAAGTTAGGAGTGAACAAAATAGCGATTCCTTCACTAATGCCACTCGGATGCCTCCCTAGCGCCACGGCCAATACTTCATTTCAACGTTGTGACGAGTCAGATAACGAGGTAGCGATTTATCACAATACTTTGTTACGTAAAGCTGTGGACAAGCTCAACAAAGAGACCAAGCCATCAACTTACGTCATCATTGATCATTACAATGCCTTCTTGACTGTTTTCAAGAACAAAGGACACGAACCTGGTAAACCCTAAAAAGAAAAGTTTAAACTCTGGATCCTATTTATTATCCATATATCTTACAAGGTTTATGAATCGCTCAGGGGTTAAGAGGTTTGAGAACCCGTTAAAACCATGTTGTATTGGGATTACAAGTAATTACAACTGTTCAAACGTGGACAAGAAAGGTGAGAAGAAGTATACAGTTTGTGATAATCCAAAGGCTACCTTCTTTTGGGATGTGTTTCATCCGTCTGAAGAAGGATGGAGATCAGTTTACTTAGTTTTACGTGAACATCTCAAAGCCCTTTTGATTTAAGAATGAGGTTTCATTAAGGTTCTTCCCTTACTATAGCTCTTCACTCAGTTGTGTTTACAACATTTGCATCGGCTTAGTGTTTGTATTAAAGAGTGTTTCAAGTCAAAGCTCACTGGTTCAAATATCAACACAAGAAATTGCTGGACCATAATATGATAGTCAATGTCATAGATAGAAGCTATACTTATAAAATGTGAAATCTTTATTTTAGTTTAGTTTTTTAAGGCACTTGATAGTAAAATGTGATTTTGACCACCTTTCATGTGAAGCAATGTGATGTTTACTCTGTTTTAAAGTATAAAATATTTTCTTGAAAAAAATACTTTAAATTTTGTATCATGAATAGTATTTTATTAATTGGCTGAGCTCTTTTTATTATATACTATTAAATAAAATATCTTTTTTCATCATTAATAATTAATCTATAACGTCTTTTCGTTTATACGTTTCCATATATAATTAATAAGATAAAAAAGTTAATTTCCCCGATCCACAATAAATTATACTCCTAGTAGTTATGTAATTTATATATATATATTNAAGTTCAGTAGCTATTTTCTCTACCACAGAAGAACCTAGAACCAGAGAGACAGAGAGATCGAGTGATTGAGAAGAGAGCAAAGCGGATTTCAATTTAGAAGAGGTGAAAATAAACGAGATGCAGGCAATAGAAGCAACGACGGTGGCTCCGGCGGTTCATAGCCGACAGTTAGGAGCTCAGTTATCAGGAAGTATGAGTTTCAGCAGTCAAATGTCAAAGGACGACGAGGAGATGTCGAGGACAGCGTTATCAGCGTTTAAGGCGAAAGAAGAAGAGATCGAGAAGAAGAAAATGGAGATTAAGGAAAGAGTTCAAGCTCAGCTTGGTCGTGTCGAAGAAGAAACTAAACGTCTTGCTTTGATCCGTGAGGTATATTAATATCTACCATTTTCTTCAATTGTGCTTGAATTTTGTGTTTTATTATTAAAAATTTGATTTTTGATGTAAAAATTGAACATTTAGGGTTTTCTATATATGGATTTAATTCATGGTTTTAAGTGGAATTTTTACTCAATTGTTGGAAATTTCCAAGATCTGATAAATTCATAGAACAAAGATCAGCTCTGTGAATCAAAGTTGTTTCCTTTGTATGTGATGTTAAATTGATGACTAAGAAGCTCAGTGGTTGAATTGTGTATATTAGGAACTTGAAGGTTTAGCTGATCCAATGAGGAAAGAAGTTGCTTTGGTTAGGAAGAAGATTGATTCTGTGAACAAAGAATTAAAACCATTGGGGCTTACTGTTCAGAAAAAGGTAAGGCTTAAAACACATTATCATATCCATTGATCTGTTTTCTAAATGTGTGTTTTGTGTGGATTAAGAGGCTAAGCTGGTGTATTTACATAATGTACAGGAACGAGAGTATAAAGAAGCTCTTGAAGTATTTAATGAGAAGAATAGGGAGAAGGTTCAGCTAATCACTAAACTAATGGAGGTTAGTTAACAAATCTTCAAATCTCCTCGATTCATCTATGTATTTGCTTAAGCTATATGTGAGTCTTCTCTACTGTTTACGAATTCAGTTCCGCCAAACTGTGTGAGTATCCTTGCGCTTTTTTCACATATCATGTCTGATCTTTGTTGATTATAGTATTCACTTTGTTTTGTATTCTTGGCTTAAGGGGTTTTTGAAATGAATGTATTGCAGTTGGTGGGAGAAAGTGAAAAGATGAGAATGAAAAAGCTGGAAGAGCTAAGCAAGAACATAGATTTGAGACACTGACTTTGAAACCAAGACAGAACAAAAGCTTCTTGGATCAGAGATCACCGCTACGTTTAGGTTGGTGTTGGTGAATGTAATTTATAGTTTATAATCGTCGTGTGTTATATTACTACTACTATTATTGTTATCTTTGTTAGGGTTTATTGGTGAATCTATATAGTTTTTACTTTTTTAGTATCTTCAAAAAAAAAATACTCATTAAGACAGGTTTGTAACTAAAACACTACTACCTTTTTCTTAATATTCCCCTTTTCTAGGAAATAAATGTCTCAAAACGGTGGGCTTAACTTCGTTAACTAGGCACCACGCACATTAATGTTCTTTCGTCCAAGACACGTCGTTTTTTTTTTTGTTCACATCACGATCAAATTAAATAGATAGATACGAAATAATCAATAACTTATATAAAAAGTAAAAGGAATATACAACTGCAGGGTTATAATGAAGAGGAAAAAATAAACACTTGGTGAATGGAGAGCAACTCATCTATGAAAATATAATTACTTTGGAAAAAAAACAAGTTTATAAAGTTACAGAAGCCCTTATTACATACTAACTCACACCTCTACCTGTTCGATCAATCAAAGTACCCACTTGTTCTCCACATAACGCCTTTGTGATGTTCCCAGCTTCCAGAAAGTTAAATACCACTACTGTTTTTTTTAACAGCCAAAGAAAAAAGGATCAGTCATTATTACATTAACTAAGTATAATGAATTCAGGATTCTATAGTAAACCATTGGTTAAATGGGTGTCTAAGTCTCTAAGTTTTATCATTTATCTCAAGAGTCTGGTCGGATTATCCAAAAATGGAAAACGAAGTTAAGAGAAAGAAGAAGTTATCATCTAAACCTGGAATGTTGTTCTCTTCACAGAAGTTAAGAGCCATTGTATCCATTGATGTAAGACCTCTTGAAGCCAAATCTTGAAATGTAATATGTTCAAATGTCACGTTACTATCTTGTGAATGACAGTCATAAACACCATCAACGTTTGTTCCTTTCACCACTGCCTCCGCATTAACTGAATGTATACAAGAGGCCTTAGGTTAGGACTTAGGACCAGTTACTAAATGGAATAAGGAACACTAAGAGGGAGTAGAAGTGTTGTACTGTCTATAGCTCGAAGTGCTGCAGATGCATCAGATGATAAAAGTGGATTTCCAAGTGTTGCACCTATGCCACCAAATATTACCACTCTTCCCTTATCTAGATGTCGGGTTGCTCGTTGACGATTGTAAGGCTCCCCCACACCTTGAACCGATATTGCAGTTTGTAATCGTGCCTGAACCCCAATTTTCTCCAGGGATGATTGAAGTAAAGCAGAGTTCATCACAGATGCCATCATACTGTTACACAACAGAGATTTGGTGAGCATAACAACAACCCATCTCTAAGATGTAGACAAATATTTGACAAACCTTATATGATATGCAGTGGTTCTATCCAAACCAGTAGCAGTAATCCAAGTGCTGCCGCAAAAAAAGTTTCGACTCCCAACAACTATAGCTACCTAGAAGAAACAAAACATGAATACCATTTACCTAAGAAAACTAAAATTTCCTAAACACCGAGTTACCTCTACACCAAGACGACAAGCCATTGCAACTTCTCTTGCAATCAGATTGATGACCTAAAAATCAAGCAGAGAATTTACCTCTGACCCAAATAGTGAAAATATACATCAATAAAAGATTTTGATTGTGCATTGAGGAAGAAACCTTTGGATCAATGTTATTAGGACCCGTGCAAGCAAGAGCTGCACCACTGATTTTCAAAACCACTCTTCTCCATCTAGGGTTTGATGTAGCCTTGGACTTGACGTTATTTATTTGAACTCCAGGGTTATATGTTACCAAAGGATACCTGAAACAAGAAAACAAAGACTGTTCATTTTTCGTAAGAACAAAGAAAGAAGAATACGACAGTGTTGTTAGTGATCCATTTCTGCAGTACCTCCTCGCTGGCTTCACAGTATTCCCCATTGAGCTGCCGCTTCTATCTTCATCCGACGTGCCTTTTGTCGCCAGAGAATTGCCTACAATCTCTTCCATCTTCTTGAACCAAGGCCAGTGGCTTGCTGATGTTCCACCACTGCTCATCCTGTGCCTTTCTAGCTTATACCTCTTCTTGAGATTATCTATCTTGTTCTTACACTGTTCTACACTTTTACTCAGCTTTTCACACCTCTCGCTCACTGATGAAGCTACCTCTTCCCAATCTCTTCCTCGCAGATTCCCTCTGTTGAGCTGTGTGAACTTATCAGAATACGCATCTAACAAACACGCGATCGCCGCGTCGCTCCACTCTTCCCTGTCTTTTCTGTACTCACCGGCGGAAGAAGATGATGTCCTTGGCCTCTTGAAGCTACCATAGGGCGTGATCTCACCGCCATTTGCTGTTCCACCGTCACTAAGCTCTTCCTGACTCTGCCTCTTCTCAACACGACCACCTCCAATTCTGGATCTGTTCGCATCGAGATCCTCGTCTTCGTCGACAGCTGTGTTATTATCATACGGATTAGAATTTTCGTCCGCTGTAAAGTGATTTACTCCGTGGAAAGCAGAAGAAGCCTCCACAACGACATCGTTCTCGTCGATCTCGTCACCGTTCCTCTGGTGAGGCGGCAAATGGATCTGATTTGATGGCTTCGGCGTGAATCGTCTAGGAGCGTACGGCGGATGGTGAAGAACTTGGTGGTGGTGGTGATGT
>KE157132.1:24522-47267 GCA_000411055.1 Leavenworthia alabamica
GATTAATCTTTAGGTTTTTATTTAATTTATATTTTGTTATAGATATTTTTATATATTTATTTTTAATTATTGTTGTTAGGACCTCTATTTTCCGTTTCGCTTAAGACTTCCGAATTTTCAGATACGGCGACCTCTAAGTTCATTCGAACATCATCGAAACTCCTGCAATTATAGACATAAGTTGTGTTTAATTTTATCATAGTAAAAAACGTAACATTAATAACATGCACAAAGGTACCTATGCTTTTGCACACCAAGACCAAAATAGGCAGCTAAACTTGTCATCTGCAATAGAATTTATAAATTAAGCTTGTTTAAATTTTCACAATTAAATAATCCGAAAGATGTGGATATGGTTACCTTCATGTCACCAGCTCTTTTGCCAAATTTCTCACTTAATAACCCCAAAGAATCAATGACTCCTGAGGGTTCAGGTGCAACTTTATCTATCTCAGCAAAAGCTTCTTTGATTGTAACGCAAATCTTCTAATGTTATGACCTGCCCAAATCCGACCATTCAACAAGCTATAGATATTCTCAGCCACAAGTTCGAAACTTGGTGCGTTAGCTAGTAACCTTAGCCCTTGTGATCCCATCTGACCTAGACGATCTTAGTGAGACCACCGATAAATCTTTGGGTTTAATAAGCGTTGTGAAGCTCTTTAGCTCCTCTTGTTTTCTTGGACATAAGATGATGGCACCAAACTCTAGGATATAAAAATGTTATCCTGGTTTGTTTGGTACGGTTGTTTCTAGATCAAAGAAGACTATTTTTCATTTGGAAATGTTTGAACTTCCTACTTCCATATCAAATTTGTTTTATGTACATAGGCTTCGTGTTTGGGCTTATGTACGTAATGAGAACTTGTGATTGGACGGTTACATAGTTTTCATATGCTTTTACAAACCCAATAGAGGCCCATTTCAATCCCCAGCATATGTCCCAAAAGTACTTCCTTGATAGCTTTTCAACAAAAGTCATTTACAAAAAATTCCTTTACTAGGTATATTATACTATTTCATTATATCTTTCAAAGTTAAATTTTAATGTAGAAATATAGATCAGAAAAGTTCACATTATATAATGGGTATACATATCTATACCACTATTTACATAGGATCCCATGTTTTTAGTGGACAAAAGTTAATGTCATGCAGAGGACCTGTTATTTTATTGTTACAATATCAAACCATACTTTGATTAAAGTTTTATAAAATAAAATACTGAGCCATAGTCTGAGCTATAAGTAGTAGTATAAATAAATATTTATTCGCAGTAAATTACATGTTACATTCCAAATGATAATTATAGATTGCATTAAATATAGTCTGCCAAAAAACAAGTAAATTATTAGCATGTCCAATGTCCAATGTCCAATGTCCAATGTCCAATGTCCAATGTCCAATGTCCAATGTCCAATGTAGATATTTATATTTTGGGATTTATACTGGAGTTTTTGGTACAGACTAGTTCTAGGCATTCGGTTTAAACGGTTAATTTTTTTTTTATTTTTCAATTTGTTCAGTTTTTAAAAATCAGTTCCGAAGTAAAACTGAAAAAATATCAGTTTGTTCGGTTCGGTTTATTTGGTTCGCTTTTAGGTAAAAAAAATATTTCCGTATTCAATCCGATTAACCCAAATATATGAAATAAATTTGAAAATTCACCTTTCGCTTCATTTTGTTCGGTTTATTAGGTTTAATTTACACCGAATAAACCGAATCAAAACATGATTTTTGACTATTATTAGATTAACAGAATAAACTGAATATTAATTCATACCGAACCGAACCGAACGAAAAAACCAAATTAAAAATAAAAAGTTCCGACCAGTTTACTCATTTAAAACCGAATAAAGTGAAACCGATCTAATTCGGTTCAGTTTTCGATAAACCAAACAAATCAAACCGAATGGCAGAGCTTGTACATACGCTATTTTAAACAAAGAGAGACCTTGGTCAACGATTTAATTTTTTCATTAATAATTTACTTTGTGTAATAGTTTTACAATATTTTTTTTACAGTTTCTGTATTAATTGTTGTCATCACCTCGGCTAGTTTTATTAGACTTTTAAAATCTCCACTTACAAAACTGTTAATTAAGTTTGTCAGTTTTTGTCGCACAATTAGTCTTTTTCATGATTAACTTTTCACTAAACTCACAAGTCAAAAAGTAGAGGAGTTAAAAGTCGTTGATCATTGACTTGGAGCGAATGGGTGACCAAGCAAATGACAACGACTCATTATATATATATATATATATATTAAATTATTAGTTTTAAGTGTATTTGTTAATTGTCATATTTACCTAACGAATCAAGTGTTTTAATATCCATAAGTTCACGGATTTTCAATATTCTACGAGTCCAAACCAAGCTATAGATCTTATTATATTTATACGAGATAGTGGTTGTTGTCAAGTTTAAAAAGACTTAACAATTAAAATCATATTTAAGAATACACGATCTCTAAGAAACTTATAGTTGGTTGAAGTATATTAATCTTAATCATAAATATGATTAAAAAAAGAATAGAGACTGAAGGAGTCTGGAGTTTTAAATCTTAGAATTATTAGTCAACCATTGATGAATTTGCAACTAGAGCTCTTTATTAATTTATTATATAAGCAAATGAGCAAAGACCAAATAAAAGCGCGTTGAGAAAAAATAAAACAGATAAAGAAGATCGTTTTCTGGTCCTCCATGTGGATCATTAAATTCTCATCCTTTTTATTTATTTCCTTTTTCATGTTTGTTTTTACGAGTTGTTTACATTTTTATCAATATTGTTTTTTAAATATTTTTTGTTTTTGTAAAGAGTGTGAGAATCATATAATAAATTTAACGAAAACGTAAAATGAGATAAACTATTAAATTCAAAGGTAACAAAACCAATTTTCCCTATTAAAAGATTTGTAATTTTCATTATTTAAAGAATAAATAGTTAGATGATAAATAAAAATAGTCAAATTCCGCTAATTTCGCTAGATCGTAACTAAATCTATATTGGATCTATGTATAACTCTAATGATAGCTGCGCATGCAAAATTATACCCAAATTAATCTAAGAAATCAAATTAAAAACTACTTAATATTATTGACAACAGGAACTGGACCAACTTAGACCGGATTTGTGGGAGTAGTTACGATTAAATTAATTTTTTTCTATATATAATAATGTATGTATGTTATGGTTATAATATATACATCAAATACTTGGTCTTTACTTATAAGAAAGCGACTGTATTAATTTTAGATCTACCATATGATTGCACTTGTTTTACTATTATATTATATATACATTAGTTTATTGGTTTGGTTAATTTTTTGTATCTAACTTTTCTGTTTCACGGTTAATTTGAAAAACTAATATTTACTCAAATTATTAACTTTTTACTAAAAACCAACCAGATGCGAATTACGTTTACACAAAAAGAAATGAAGGAATCATAAGAATTAGACAAGTAGCAGAAGATGACGATGACGGTGAGGTTAAACAGTAATTTAAATTAATAAATTCTCTGGTCTCCATCTTCTCTCTATCGTTCACACACGGAAACACTCTTATATAAACACATATGCACACTGTCACTACTTCTCTCTCTCTTTCTCTCTCTCTATTTATCTATATATTGACAAGCTTGTGATCAATCTTTGCAAGATCTGTCTGATACAGTGAGGGAGATTCCTAGGTTTCATACCAAAAGTAATGGCTCCACTCAAGTACTTGTTCCTCTATTTCGTTCTCTTCCTCTTCTCGTTTTCTTCTTTCTTGGCTTCATCCGAAGTAACTTGTGCTGATGATGATGAGCTACAAACAACACAATCCTTAGATCCTCGTTTTCGAGTGAGGAGATTGTTAGTTAAAGATCTGGAATTAGGTGGTGATGACGATGAAACCAATCTTCCTCCTCCTCCTAAGAAGAAGAAGCTTACTGTTACTGGTTCTGTTTCATCAGGTACTAAGAAGAATCAAACCAAGCTCATTAAACCCATCTCTTCTTCAACCAAGAACCAAACTAAACTCACCAAGACCTCAACTGGTAGTTCTCAGAAACTCAACTCTACCAAATCTTCTCCTAAAATGCCCAAGACAAGCTCAGAGCTCAAGAAGCTCACTGAATCCACAAATTCTACAAAAACCATTACTTCTTCGATCAAGAAATCAGCAGATCTATCCAAATCAAGCTCATCTAAAAACAAAACTACCACAAAATCCCCAAATTCCAAACTCTCATCTCCTCCTCCTTCAGAGAAGAAAACACCATCCTCAAAACCAGTCACCAAATCCAAACAACCAGAGAAAGAAATCAAACCATTCTGGCTCGACGATGAAGAAGGCGAAAATTTCGTAAATGAATTCAGAGATCTCCCAATAAGATTCCAAAGATCCCTAATCCCAGACCTAGAACGAATCTCAACCACATCCAAAAACTACATCAACAAAGCCAACAAAGAGATCACCAAAAACTTCAAACCTTACTTCGGCAACAAATACGCACCAACCATAGCTTCCGTTGTCTCATTCGTTTTCATTCTCGTCCCTCTTCTCTTAGTCTCCCTCATTTTCAACCGATTCAAAGCTTATTTCTCACTCCAGAAAATCCTTATCTTCATCCAAATCTACCTCTCCATCTACTTCTCAATCCTCTGCCTCTCATCGCTCGTCACTGGAATCGAACCACTCAAGTTCCTCTACGCCACTTCGAGCTCAATCTACGTTTGCTTGCAGATCCTTCAAACGCTAGGCTACGTCTTCTACCTCTTGCTTCTTCTCATGTACCTCGTTCTCGTCTTCTCGACGGATTGTGGTTTGGGCCTCAAAGTATTAGGCCTAGCACAGACATTTGTGGGCTTTGCTGTTGGTTTACATTATTACGTGGCGGTGTTTCATAGGGTGGTGCTTCGTCAGCCTCCTAAGACGAACTGGAAAATCCACGGTGTATATGCCACGTGTTTTCTTTTGATTTGTCTGTTATCTAATGCTGAGAGAAGGAAGAAAGAGTACTTGGAAGAAAGCGGTGACGAAGGGAAGAAAAATTGAAGCTCTATTTAAAATTTAATAGTTATATTTTTCTCTACTTGTATTTTTATATTTTAATTCAGATCAATCGGCAAAAATTACGCTGAGAAATGCAATAGAAGAACAATTACTGGTAATTGGTTGGGGAAATTAAACTTCAATTGTATTTTTTATACTCAATCAATAAATGTAGAATAATAAAATCTCATAGTTTAATTTCCTTTATTTTTACCTTGTACGAACAATCAAAGATTCAAGAATGGAATATATACAGATAACATGTTTTTTCTGTAAAAACTGACAGATATTCATAAATATTTTCTGGACTTTAATGTTTCAGTTAGTAAACAGCAGATATCAAAATTAATGAGTGTGGGGCCGACTGAATCGTAGAGGCGACGACTTTCGTGAAATGGGGGTATTTCCGTCATTCAGGAGTTACCGACGGAGGTGGGTGCTGTTGTGTCGGTGGATTGGCGTTTAGACGTGTGCTGACAAAACTCAAAGAAGTGGCTTTTTTCAAGCCTTTATTTCCGCACAGAATGAGGAGAAGTGATGGGCTTCAAATGAATGGACTATATCTAAAATAAATGAGCACCTATAATGAACTGAACCTAAACCCTGGATTCAGATTAAACGGATCAGATTATTCGGTAATCGGGTTGTTCAAAAATTTTAATATTCACCGAATAAAACCAAAAAAATCTAGGATTAATTGGTTCGGATTAAGGTTTATTCGGATCGGTTCAATACAAAAAAATTCGGATTAATCGGATCAAAAATTTTGTTTAATCGATTTATTCTATTAAAATTATATAATTTTATTTCAAAAATTAAAATTTAATCTGAATAATCCGAACAATCCAAATAAACCGAATAAATTAATTATTTTAAATCGATCCGATCCGAAATCCGAAGTAGAAATAAAACTGTGCCGATTAAGTTATTCACCTATATCCGATTAAGTCGAATCCGATTTATTTCGAATTTTACCAATCCGATCCGAACGATCCGATCCGATTGCCCAGGGTCTATGGGAAATTTATATTTGTTAGTTTTTTCATAGCATCATTGAGATAACGTACACCAGAATCATGATGAAATACATTTGTAAACGAGCACCTATAATCAGAAACGTTTCATCCAACTTTTTAATTCAGTTGTGATTTTTAACATATTCATCAAATGAACCGAACTTTTTTTAGAACATACCCATAACATTTTATATTGGGTTTCATATCAAAAGTAAGGCCCATTTTGTTTTATAAATTACTCTCTCAGCCCAGGTTCACGTTTTGTACGTTTGAAGTGCAAAAAAGATACAAGGATGTGTTAGCCAAAATAGAAAGACATAAGGGTTGGTATGTAATCTTTATCAGATAAAGTAAGCAAGACATCACACATTGTTTTGCGTGCGTCAATCATGCTGTGTACAATTTGCACTTTCTTAAATTTCATTTCTTAAAAATATTTATTTCATAATATAACAAAAACAGAGAACTCTTATGTTGAAACAAAGATGCAGGTTTATAATCAGATTATGAGATTATAGTTAAGGTTTACTTTAAAAAATCTGTGTGCATGATTATATTATACAATGTTTTAACGTTATACAATAAATTTATAGTACGAGATTGAGCATGAGTGGCTGGCTATAGAACTTATATGAATAGATGAAAATAAATAAATTAAATCATAAGGATTATAACTATATTTAAAGTTACCAAATTATAAAAAATATTGCATTAGTCGTAACGAAATCAATAAAAGATTGGGAAAAAAATGACACAAGTTGATTGTGTTCGCACGTGTAAAATTAGCGTCTGCGTCATCATCATCTTCTCCTCTTCTCAAGTTGCGCCTCTCTTCCTCGCTCTCTTTTGATTTGGGGAGTTAGTTCCGTTGCGGTGGACTATACATCTCGTCGTTGCCGTTGGTGATAGATTCGAAGCTAAATCTCTAGCGTATAGATTCACATGTTGTAGAATTCTAGGAGAAGGCCGAGGAGCTACTGGGTGTTGTTACGATTTCTGATTTTTTTCGAGATTCTTATAGGTTGAGTTTTGCGAACATACAAAGAACAGACGAGAGATCTCGATTCTCTTTGATTTTTTTTCTATGCTGAGGTAATTAATTACTAATTAGTATTGGATTTACTAATTGTTAGTTAATCAGCAGTATAAAAGAGACTCGGTGAATCCGTTTATTTAAAACGTTTAGATTTGCTCTTGAGCTTTTGTTTGTTAAGCGTATTAAGCTATTTAAATCTGGAAATGGAGAATCTCGCTTTATCGGTTTTTCTTGATTGTGCGTTACTTCGCTATTTTTTGCGATTCGAAAGACAGATTCGAGAATCTAGATTTGATCATTTGGAAGGTGTTTGCTAGGTATTAAGGATTGTTTAACAAAACAATTTGTTGTTCTTCTTCTTCATAGTTTTGGCTACTGTCCCAACGTCTGATAAGCTAGCTTTGGGCGTTATTCACATTTCCTTTACCATTTATTGCATTAATTTCAATGGTCACCATTCCTTTTATCCCTAGCATTTTTTTGTTGCTGTTGTGGATTACGTTGCTTTATATCTGTTTAACATTTGTTATAATTGGGTTGTCATTGTTTTCATAGTTTTGGAATTTTGTATCATTTCAGGTCTTTTGGAAACCTGTTATCGAGAAGAACCCTGTTTTGGTTCTGATAAATCGTTTGTGGGTAGAATTCATTTGAAGCCATGCCTTCACTCCAGTTATTGCAGTTAACTGAGCGCGGCCGGGGTCTTGTAGCCTCAAGACGGTAACTATTTCCTTTCTCTTTGTTTGTATTTAGGGGGAAACTTATTGTTTTGCTTCTTCGTGTGTCACCTTTTGACCTTTGTGATGTTCTTGTAGGATGATATTTCATATTTCGTTAGCTGTGTGTACATTATTATTTTTGTTTCATCTATCGTCTTCTGTCCAATTCTTTAGGAAATCTATACTGCTTGCGGCTGGGATTGTAGCNGATTCTTCGCGTCATTGCAATGGTCAGAGTGATGGTGATGAGGCCTTGGAAAAGCTGGGAAATGATAAAAATGCAAAAACAGCTGCAAAAAAGAAGAAAGGAGGACTAAAGTCTCTTCAGGTTCTGACTGCTATTCTTTTGTCTCAGATGGGAAAAATGGGTGCCAGGGATCTTTTGGCACTAGTGGCCACAGTGGTATGCATTTCCTCTCAATTCGTAAAACAAATTGTAATTTTTTCTTTGGTTAGTTTATGCTTGCCCATGTCACGAATTTTTGTGTATGGTAGATTAATTTATGTATCATCTCTTTGCTGTTGAAACTTACTTAGATATTTTGATATTCATGGTAATGCCCAATTGCGAACTGTTGTTTCATTGTTATAGAATTCCAGGTGTTACAACCCTACAATTTTATAGTTTATTAGAATCACCAACCTAACTTTACAGCCAAGAGCCAGTACAAAGTCTTATTATTTGTTGCCTAATACTGTTTCACATCTGTTGTTTTACACATTGCAGGTTTGCAGAACTGCTTTGACCAATAGATTGGCGAAAGTACAAGGTTTCCTATTCCGTGCTGCTTTCTTAAGGCGTGCACCACTGTTTCTACGCCTTATCTCCGAGAATATTATGTTGTGTTTCATGCTATCAACGATGCAGGCTACATCAAAATACGTAACTGGGTCCTTGAGTTTGCGATTCAGGAAGATATTGACAAAGCTTATCCATTCACATTATTTTGAGGTGGCCACTGCTGTCTCTTCTGAATGAATCAATTAGTTACCATTTCTTTATTTAATATGTTTTTGACTAGTGAGCATAACGAAGATACACTTCACACTGCTGCATCTCACTTTAATCATCCTTTATTATTGTTTCAGAATATGGTATATTACAAAATATCACATGTAGATGGTCGGATTACGCACCCCGAGCAAATAATAGCCAGCGATGTACCAAGATTCTCTTCAGAGTTGAGCGAACTTATACAGGATGATTTGACGGCTGTTACTGATGGAATTTTGTATGCATGGCGCCTGTGTTCATATGCTAGTCCAAAATACATCGTTTGGATACTGGTGAATCTTGTTTAATCTTCTATGTTTGCAAGATTGAACTTACAATTGGCCGTTTTTGCTGCTTTGCCTTGTATCCATTCACAGTATATTCTGTTGATTTGCTATTTATGAACCAACCTGTTCAATTTTTGTGTAGGCCTATGTACTGGGGGCTGGGACTGTGATACGGAACTTTTCTCCTGCTTTTGGGAAATTGATGTCCAGAGAACAGCAATTGGAAGGGGAGTACCGGCAACTTCATTCACGTTTAAGGACTCATTCGGAAAGCATAGCATTCTATGGTGGGGAAACCAGGGAAGAATCTCATATTCAGCAAAAATTCAAGAATCTTGTTAGTCATATGAGTGTAGTGCTTCATGATCACTGGTGGTTTGGCATGATCCAAGATTTCTTGCTGAAATATCTTGGTGCCACAGTTGCAGTTATTTTGATTATCGAACCATTCTTCTCTGGGCATCTAAGACCTGATGACTCAACCTTAGGTAGAGCCGAGATGCTAAGCAATATAAGATACCACACCAGTGTCATTATATCTCTCTTTCAGGCGTTGGGAACACTTTCTATAAGTTCCAGGCGGCTCAACCGACTCAGGTAATGCTTTATGTTGGATCTTAATGGTAAACAATGTGCAGCTGTTTGTCTGAAATTCTGTACACCTGTTTTTTTTGTGTGTGCAAAACCCATACTAAAAAAGAGTTAATCATGTTTACCATGTGCATAAGACTATGGTTTTAGTTGGTAGTCCCTAAAGGGCAAAGGATGAAAAAAAATCTGAGTCCAGAAACATTCTTCCTGGGCTTTTGATTTTGCGCTAATGAATAAATCATATGCGGGTTAGAGAGGATCAATTAAACTTACTTTTAGACCCATCTGTTGTGCTGGCTATGCTTTCTAAGTACTGAAATATTGTTGCTTCCAACAGTGGTTATGCTGATCGAATTCATGAGCTGATGGCTGTCTCGAGAGAACTCAGTGGTGATGATAAATCATCTGTCCAGAGAAATAGAAGCCGGAATTACCTTAGTGAAGCCAACTATGTTGAGTTTTCCGGGGTCAAGGTAATTGGAACATATATTTGTGTTACTGTAATCCTTTTCCAATAATGTTACATTCTTAATGTTTTTAACCTACTTTAGGTTGTTACTCCAACGGGAAATATTTTGGTGGAGGATCTCACCCTTCGTGTTGAGCAAGGGTCTAATCTTTTGATTACAGGTGAATGCTTTATATCTACGGAATGCCATAGTGTGACTTGATTTCTCTTTTCATGGCTTTATTTTTGTACAGTGATAATATCTTTCACACATATCTTAAAATTGCTTCATCATCTGGCAAATGACGCAGCCACGAGGATAAAACTATTGATAGAATAATGTATGCTGCTACTATATTGTTCTGTGATCATTGAGATGAGGAGCAATGGTGTAAATCTTAGTACCCTTGTTGTCCTTATGAAGGAAATAAAAAATGGGAATTTAAATTCGAGTATTATTGTGAAAGAAGTAATTCTTCTTGTGTTCTGGAAGGTATAGGAATAAAAACCCTTATCAAAATTAGATTTGGTACGCCTAGTTATAGATGAACCATTATGTCCAATTCAACTACTGGGGTGATAGTGTAATGGTGTGGCAAGGTATTATTTTCTGGGATTGATTTACTGAACTATTTTTAAGTTCCTGGTTTTCAACTTTATGTTATTTTTATTTATACAATATGAATACTTATATAGTCTCATTCATATGCACCATATTGATTTCTCCTTGCCTGATATCATCATTATTTCATTGTTTGTTCAACAATATGTTTCGTAGGTCCTAATGGAAGTGGCAAGAGTTCCCTTTTCCGAGTATTAGGAGGTCTATGGCCCCTGGTGGCTGGGCATATCGTGAAGCCAGGAGTTGGTTCTGATCTTAACAAGGAGATTTTCTATGTGCCTCAACGGCCTTATATGGCAGTAGGAACACTTCGTGATCAGTTAATATATCCTCTTACTTCTGATCAAGAGTCGGAACCACTCACTGAGATCGGGATGGTGGAGCTATTGAAAAATGTTGGTATCTTAGTTTCTCTATTCTATAGTAGGATGGTTTTTGTTGTTCAAGTTCCATTTTTTGTAGGCTATGCTTATTTTTGTGAACTTTTGCTTGTAGGTTGATCTAGAATATTTATTGGATCGCTACCAACCAGACAAAGAGGTTAACTGGGGTGATGAATTATCTCTTGGAGAGCAACAAAGATTGGGGATGGCGAGACTATTCTACCACAAACCCAAATTTGCAATTCTTGATGAATGCACAAGTGCTGTGACAACTGATATGGAAGAAAGGTTTGCTGCTAAGGTTCGAGCTATGGGAACTTCTTGCATAACAATCTCCCACCGTCCTGCCCTTGTTGCATTCCATGATGTTGTTCTATCATTAGATGGAGAAGGGGGATGGAATGTTCATCACAAGAGGTTGGAATTTTTTGTGGAACATATTTACGAGGATTATCAAAGTTTTTTGTATTTACTTATTAAAATGACTAAACTTTCAGGGACGACTCTGCACTTCCGACGGACGCTGGAACTGATTTAGTGAAAAGTTCAGATACAAATCGTCAAAGTGATGCGATGGTTGTTCAACGAGCGTTTGCTGCAGCTAGAAAGGTCTTCAGAAGCTTAACCAACAATATGTCTTTGTTTAAATATCTGTTAGAAGTGCTTTCTGGTGCTTATAACCTTGTTACTTGTTGCTATGTAGGAATCTGCCACTACCAATTCAAAGGCTCAGTCGTACCTGACACAGTTAATTGCAAAATCACCTGTTGTTGATAAAACTATTGTGTTGCCTCGTTTTCCTCAACCTCAAAAGTCCCCAAAGTCGTTACCATCAAGAGTAGCTGCAATGTTAAACGTATTGGTGAGCTTGAGTAACACTTGTGCCAATATTAAACTAGAAAACAACACACATGCTTTCCTTAGCTGCATGCATATATACACTTTTTTCTCTTCCCATTCCGTCTAGCTTTGCATTTCAGTGCATTCTGTTGCTTCCTTGGAAGGCCCTGCATTTCCACTTGACTAACTTATTCGTTCCGCATTAATGCTAATGGTAATTAATATAGTACCTCTCAAAATGGCTGACCCCTTTATTGTTACATTTCAGATACCCACTCTATTTGATAAACAAGGGGCACAACTGCTAGCTGTTGCTTTCCTTGTTGTCTCTAGAACACTGATCTCTGACCGGATTGCCTCTTTGAATGGTAAACCTACTCGTCCTGTTTCGGATCAGTTTTATTGATAGGGCTCCTTTTCTAACAACCAACCATGATTTTTTGCAGGTACCACTGTGAAGTATGTTTTGGAGCAAGATAAGGCAGCTTTTGTTCGTCTGATTGGTATGAGTGTACTCCAAAGTGGTGCATCATCTGTCATTGCTCCTTCATTAAGGTAAACTTCCCTTTATGCGTGTTTCAGTGTCTCGAAGTTCCACCTGCTGTTATCACCTTTTCACTTCTTAAATTGAGTGATGAAAACCTTGCTGTTTTTTTCGTTTATTTCCTCCATCAGAAGCAAATTACATTTAAGAAACCCCTCGCCCCTCGCTGTGGTTTTACCTAACTTTTTCACTTACATTCTTTTCAGACATCTAACTCAGAGGCTAGCATTAGGGTGGAGGATTCGCTTGACTCAACATCTACTACGGAATTACTTGAGAAATAATGCCTTTTACAAGGTTAATTTAAATATATAAGTTCAAAAATATTATGCATATGCTGTCTTCATGCATTATGAATTATGACTATGAACTTGAGGTTATTCAGCACAACTTGACCTACAAGAAAGCATGGTGTGTTGTTTAACTTATGTTTGAAATGGGGGTTGTTTGTGATTGGTCTGTGTGTCATAGAGGCTGTCTTTTATTCTTTTCTTTTTAGTTGGTGTCGCAAATTTAGAGACACTAAAGACCTCATTGGGTTTGTGGCTATTCAGGTTTTCCACATGTCAGGCAATAGTATTGATGCGGACCAGAGACTCACTCGTGACCTGGAAAAATTAACCACTGACTTGTCTGGACTCCTTACCGGAATGGTAAAGCCATCGGTTGACATTCTCTGGTAAGTACATTTTGTTGGATTGTTTCTCTGATATTTAGTCATGCCTCAAGGTTCTTGGGTTAAATATTAATTGGAAAAAAAAATTGAAGGTTCACTTGGAGGATGAAGCTATTGACTGGTCAAAGGGGGGTTGCCATACTTTACACATATATGTTGCTTGGTCTGGGTTTTCTGAGACGTGTTGCACCCGAATTCGGTGATCTAGCAGGTGAGGAACAGCAGCTTGAGGGGAGATTTAGGTAAGCTTATTACGTTTCTTCCATTTTGTAGATGATTGTGTTATGGAGACAATCCGGACCAAATTCTTCTTCCTTATGTAGGTTTATGCACGAGAGGCTGAACACTCATGCTGAATCTATTGCATTTTTTGGAGGTGGAGCCCGAGAAAAAGCTGTAAGTGTCTTAACTTCCCTAGCTATAGCTGTTGGATATTGGGGTAGCTATTTATACACGGCTTCATTTGTGTGCCTGGACTGGAGCTTTAACACGTATTATAGATAAATCTGCCCTAACCTTTTTTCCCATGGAGCAGATGGTTGACACAAAATTCAGAGCACTACTGGACCACTCTCTCTTGCTCTTGAGGAAGAAATGGTTGTACGGCATACTTGATGATTTTGTGACAAAGCAACTTCCCAATAACGTGACGTGGGGGTTGAGTTTGTTGTATGCCCTAGAACACAAGGGAGACAGAGCACTGGTCTCCACTCAAGGTAAAGATCTGTCACAATTTACTGTAGTACAAACATCAGCCACCATCTTTTCCCAACAATACTTTTCTAGATAATCAGTTCACGATCAACCTAAGCTAATTAAGTTATGTACATGTTCTAATATAACGCTTTCTTGTATGATGCCTTTGATACCAGGTGAATTGGCACACGCGTTGCGGTATCTAGCTTCTGTTGTCTCCCAAAGCTTTATGGCGTTTGGTGATATTCTTGAACTACACAAGAAGTTTCTTGAGCTCTCTGGTGGTATTAATAGAATTTTTGAGCTCGATGAGTTTTTGGATGCTTCTCAGTCAGGTACTACAGCATAATGCACATATGTCTCTCTGAAATCTTGATCCCTTTATCTACATAAATTTTTTCATGCTCTGTTTCCACTGGATGCATCTCATAAGCTTAGGAATTATTAGGGTTAGACAGAGGTTACAGAGAATGTCTGTACTTGGGTTGATCATATTCGTTTTGTCTATTAATTTCAGGTGTTACCTCAGAAAATCACACAAGCCGTGTGAATTCTCAAGATCTAATTTCCTTTTCAGAGGTGGATATCATTACCCCTGCCCAGAAATTGATGGCTAGCAAGTTGTCATGCGAAATAGTTGCAGGGAAAAGCCTGCTCGTCACAGGTTGGTGAAATAATCTTCTGCCACTGAACTTATTGCATGAGGCCAGAGCTAACACTAGCATAACTCACAGGTCCAAATGGAAGTGGAAAGACTTCTATATTTAGAGTTCTTAGAGATATCTGGCCCACTGTTTGTGGAACACTTTCCAAACCATCGTTGGATATCAAAGAACTTGGGTCAGGGAATGGCATCTTTTTTGTCCCGCAACGACCTTATACATGTTTAGGGACATTGAGAGATCAAATTATATACCCTCTATCTAAAGATGAAGCAGAGAAAAGGGCAGCAAAATTATCAGATGGTAAGTCCAAAATATTCATTTTACTTCAAAAATGCGATTTGATTCTCAAATCAATCCCCTCCACACACAAAGATAACTGACCTATGGAAAAACGGAATTAAAAGTTATCTTCTCTTCCTCTCTGTAACACGTGCTGAATATTGTAACTTACTTTAAATCAAATGATACAGGAAAAGGCTCAGCAGAAACTGGGAGCATACTTGATGCTCATTTGAAAACCATCTTGGAGAATGTTCGGTTAGTTTATCTTTTGGAAAGAGATGGAAGTGGTTGGGATGCTACTACCAATTGGGAAGACATATTATCTCTTGGAGAGCAACAGAGGCTAGGCATGGTAAGTGTTTTTGTAGAGCAACAACAAATGTATTTAGTTTTATGGTTCACCAGAGTAATTTGAGTTGTTTCGTATTGTAGGCACGTTTATTCTTTCACAAACCAAAGTTTGGGATCCTTGATGAATGCACCAAGTAAATGATCAGTCTTCTCATAGATACAATCTTCCTGTACTATCCTATCCAATAATCATCTTCCCTTTTGTTTATATATCCACTCTTTGATTTGCAGCGCAACAAGTGTTGATGTTGAGGAACAGCTCTATAGGGTTGCAAAAGACCTGGGAGTCACTTTCATAACCTCATCACAAGTAAGTTTTTTTTTCTTTTAATACACTCAATCCTAATCCCATGAAACCACATTCAAAACTCTTTACTGAATCTGAACTCTGTTCACACAAACCTCAGAGGCCGGCATTGATCCCATTTCACTCCTTGGAGCTAAGGCTTATTGATGGAGAAGGAAACTGGGAGCTCCGTTTGATCGAACAGACAACAGAGTAAACTCAGCAAAACATTTAAAGAAGGTCTGTAGTTAAGATAAATGAGGTAATAAAGTTAAAGCCATTAGACAATGCAATCAATCTTTACGACAAGCTATATGGTATGGTATGTAGTTTCTCGATTGCAAGGAGCGGAAGAGTATGCCCGTTGATGTGACTAGTTTCGTTCTATATGGAGTCTATACTTATATGTAGGGAATTGAATTGGTGGAGCATTTGAGTTATCTCCCATTAAGTATGGTGTTAGCATGAAGAAACAAATAACATAAAGTGATATCTCAAATAATGTACAGTTCATTTCAAATTCCTTTGTCGGGATTACGTTATATCATTTAGTTCTCTATCCTTGGTTTATTGGGAAATTGAAGTGACTGAACATTTGCTCGCTTAGTTTGTTTCCAAGATATGTTCTGAGTTTAGAATTTGAAACTTTTTAAACTTACACTTAACTGACGACAAATGCTTAAAAATATTTTATGAGCTGATAATTGGAGACATATACATAAAATGCTACGATATCAACGAAAATTTTCTAAATATATTTTTTTAATTGGAATGATAATATGTAAACAAAAATGTTCCATAAATCTGTCATTTGCTTGGTTAAAATTTTTGATGCTTCAATAGATTTGGTACATTTTTTTTTTTTTTTGTCAACAGATTTGGTACATTTATTTGGATTAGATTGTTTAACCTATCAAGAATTAAATGAAATTCTATTTCTGCTACCGCAATAAATAACAAGTCTTTTTTTGAAGTGAATAACAATTCTATTTTTGCTCTGAATCTTGTTGATACAATACTAAACTTTCAAAGCTTTTTAGATTAATATAATATCTCTGTCTCTATATTTATTCCCTTTTAAAAACTCTCCCTGATAAGTAAAGAGAAAGAAAAATAAAATATCTACCAGTAAATTTAAAAACCTTTCAGTCTCTTTTGAATCGTAAGAAAGAGAAAAAATGGATAGAAGGACGCCGGTGAGAAACCCTCACACTTCAACCGCCGATCTACTTTCCTGGTCGGAAACACCTCCTCCTGATCACTCAACAGCTACCGTCACTCGTTCTCACCAGGTCCGTTTCTTTCCAGAAATGTTATCTCACTTTCTATGTTTTCTATTTGAGAGCTTATGTTTTCTTCTTTCTTCTTTCTTCTTTCATTTTCAGCCTTCTGATGGAATCAGTAAGGTTCTCGGCGGCGGTCAGATCACTGACGAAGAAGCTCAGTCTCTCAATAAGCTGTAAAGATCCATTTATGCAAATATCTTTATTTGACCATTTCCAAAACTCCATTTTATTACCAGATCTAAGTATCTGGACTTAGTTTTGTCTACAGCTGAAAAATAACTTGATCTTACTCTTCAAAGTGGCTGACTTTGTATGAAGTCACTGCTTTTTCTTTGTTACTTATGAAAGAGATTGGTCAATGCTTTTGACATTTCTTAGGATTCTGTTTTTTATATATTTTATTACATTCTTTGTTCTTAGAAGCCCCACCATTACATGTCAAACTACTACTGTTTCTTAGATCTTTGTCTCATACTTCTTCGATATTTTTTTATTTATTTAGAAAGTGAAATCTTTGTTTCTGTAAGGTGATTTTACAGTTTTTGTTTTCCACAGGAAGAATTGTTCAGGGTACAAATTAAAAGAGATGACTGGTAGTGGCATATTTGCTGATAAGGCTAAAGACAGCTCTGGATCTGAGGCTACTGATCCAAAGACAGGTCTCCGTTACTATCAGGTTAACTGATTTATCTTATGTTTCAATAGAGTTTGTATTCCAAAATGATAGTGTTATGTAATGATGTTACTCTGAATTTTGCAGCAAACACTGAATGGAGTGAGTCAGATATCTTTCAATGCTGATGAAGATGTTTCCCCAAAGAAACCAACCACTTTAACTGAGGTTGCAAAACAAAGAGAGCTGAGTGGAAATTTGCTAACCGAGTCAGACTTAAAGAGCAAGAAGCAGATATCAAGTGCTAAGATGGAAGAGATTAGTGGTCATGACATCTTTGGACCACCACCTGAGATTCAGCCTCGATCTTTGGCTGCTGCACAACAAGAAGCTAGAGGAAATAGAGACATGGGAGAGCCTGCACCTAGAAACTTACGCACTTCTGTCAAAGTTTCCAATGTAAGTCAAATTTATCTTTGGTGCTTAAACTGGTTAAGTTTATGAATTACAGTAAAGGAATAAAAATGTTATCTGTCGATAAAATAAAATGAGTATTTCATAATTTGTAAACAGCCTGCAGGAGGACAAAGCAACATACTATTCAGTGAAGAACCTGTTGTGAAGACATCAAAGAAGATACATAACCAGAAGTTTCAAGAACTCACCGGCAATGGTATATTCAAAGGCAATGAATCATCTGGTACTGCGGATAAGCAGTTAAGCTCCGCTAAACTCCGGGAAATGAGCGGAAACAATATTTTCGCAGACGGTAAGTCAGAGTCTCGAGACTATTTTGGTGGGGTGAGAAAGCCTCCCGGTGGTGAAAGCAGCATTTCATTGGTCTAAGACTATTTGGTCTCATGTTTCAGGTTCTTTAGAAATTAGTTTCTGAAGAGAACTCGTTTGTAGTTTGTACGCATTAGTTTTGAACAGCTTTGTGCTTTCTGAACTTATCTGGTCTCTGTAGACTGTTTATGCTTTCGTTACTCTGTTCTGATTTGAATACGTCGTCGTTTTGTTTGGTAACAAAGATGTAAAATAATTAAATAAGTTAAGCGACTCTACTGGGAATCGAACCCAGAATCTCTGGGCCATTGAGTCCTTTTCGGCTTGTATCTTCTTTTATTAGACAACCAAACAAAAACGTAAGTCTACTTCTCCGATCCTCGTCACCTGGTCTACCAAATTGATCGTCCATTTTAATGGCCGTCTCATCCTTAAAAATTCAGCTCTCAAGAATATTTCCAGAGGTAAACTGAACTCTAAATTGGATAAGAATTTAGAACATATTTGTTTTCCAGTTTGTTGAATGTATTGGCTAATTTAGGTAAATGATCAGAGCTAATACAATAGACAAGGAAGAGAAGCTGAATCTGAGGTGTAGGTTTGAAATAGGATCATATGCAATCTGGAAGTTTTTAATTTCACTAAAAATAGGATTAGTTTAAAAGGAGACAAGACTAATGGGAAAAAAACACAAATCTTTAAGAAGCAAAGCAGTGCACTTCGTCACCGATCTCACCTCCGTTCTTCTTAATCCCATCTCTGATAAACCTTCTTCTGCTCCTCCTCCTCTTCCGGTATCAAAGTTTTCATCTTTTTTTGTTGTTGTTGACTCAGTCTGATTAATTTTTGTCTAAAAAAGGGTTCTTGGAGTTTGGCATTAGGTCTATCTATGTTCTTGATGATTAGTTGCTTGAATATTGAGTATTTTCTAGGTGATGATTTCATATTTAATGAGCTCATTTCAGTTTTCAATTTTTTTTCTTAATTAGGATGAGGAAGATGAGTCGAAGAGAGATCAACTAGAGTCTGTTGATGAAGACCAGTCTAAGGATTTGGTAGACGAACCAGACACTTCTTCTTTCTCTGCATTCCTTGGTTCATTGTTATCTTCAGATCAAAAAGACAAACAACCGAATCAGGATCAAGATCAAGACGAAGAAGAAGAAGATTCCGAAGCAGAAACAAGTGATACATCATCCTCATCTGTAAATTCTTCTAGAAAAATGAAGGAGACTACTACTAGTACTAGTGGTGTTGCAAAGAAGAGCTTGTTGTCTAAATATAAACTGCATTTCAAGAACTTTTATCAGACTGTTAAGTTTCCCGGGGTTAAGGAGCGAAAGGTAAATTCTGATGTTAAATCAGATGATGAAGAGACTGGATTTGATGGCTTGGAAATGAAGCCAATGCAGAATAATGATGTCAAAGTGGAAGTAACATTAGTACAAACAATTTTACCTGAAATTTCAGAGCCATCTTTACTTTTATCAGATCAGTCAAGACGTTCTCTATATGCTTCATTACCTGCTCTTGTTCAAGGGAGGAAATGGATATTGCTTTATAGGTGAGAAAGAACTCCTTCAAAGCACTTGAGAGCTTTATTATACAATATTTTTAACATGTTTGTGATCATTTTGTTTGATCTGCTGTGATTTTCAAGTACATGGAGACACGGTATATCACTCTCCACACTTTACAGGAAAAGCCTTCTCTGGCCTGGTCTTAGTTTACTGGTAAATAAAGTTCAGTTTCTTCTGACACAAAAGTTTTTGGTTTCATTTGGTAAAGTTTTACTAAGCTCTATGGCAATCATGGCTTTTTTCAGGTTGTAGGAGACAGAAAAGGTTCGGTTTTTGGTGGTCTTGTTGAGGCACCTTTAATACCAACTGATAAAAAATATCAGGTTTGGTTTTAAAGAGCTCATCTTTCAAGTTTTATTTTATTTCACAGTAATTCACATTGTTTGTGTTGGTGGCCAGGGAACTAACAGTACATTTGTTTTCACAAATAAGTCCGGTCAACCTGCAATATACCGTCCAACAGGTATTACTATTACTTGTGCATTTGCTCAGATGCATAGATCTTATTAGGGTTGTTTTGTTGATGGATTTCACTTGAACAGGCGCAAATAGGTTCTACACTTTATGTTCCAAGGAATATCTAGCTCTTGGAGGTGGTGGACGGTTTGCTCTCTATCTAGACAGTGAGCTGTAAGATTTCCTACCAAAACTCTTAAAATCCTATTTCCACTTCAAACAACAACCAAGTTTGATTCAAATGTGTTCTTCTTATATAGGCTAAGTGGATCAAGTGCATACTCTGAAACATATGGGAACTCTTGTCTTGCAAACTCTCAAGACTTTGATGTTAAAGAAGTTGAGGTGCTTTACTTCATCCCTCTTTCTTTAAACCAAATAAAAAAAACTATCAAGATTCAGTTTTACTAAAACAAAGAAACAATTGATTATTGCAGCTATGGGGATTTGTATATGGGTCGAAGTACGATGAGATTGTAGCAATGAGCAAAACAATGGAGCCTGGTATTTGCAGGTGATGATGAAATGAATTCAAGTGAGATTCGTTTTTTCTTCTTTTGTAAATAATATATAATGATGTTTTATTATCTTGTAACTGCCTAAAATCACATACATCTTTTGTTACTACTATATACTACTTGTAAATCGGAATCTTTTGTTGGGTTGTGATGACTTTTGGACCGAAATAACATAATAAAACAGCCTATTAAAGGCCCAATAAAGATCATTTCTGTGGAACAACGACATCAAAATGCTTGTCTTCATTTCTCCATGCAACCTTTTTTAATAAGTAAGCAATGTCTTAGATTTAACATATATAACTCAAACCCATTGATGAATTTGAAGATTAAAACCCATTAGTCTTTAGTTCTGCATCTGGTAGTTCTGAACTTCAGATCCACGAAAATCAAACCCGAAAAACGAAAACTAGCTTATTAGTGTATTCCAGAATATTTTATAGGCCCAAAACATAGGCTATTAACGTGAATTCCAGTTATATTATATGCCCATTTTATGGTTCAGTGGGCATTAAAATTTCAAAAGTCCAAGGTTTTTGCGTATTAAAGTGTACTTACAAATATCATAATGGGCAATTTTATATGGGCTTTAAAATATAATAGGTCCATGTTGATAATTTGACTTGTGTCTACACATGATGACTGAGATTGGACTACAATATGTTACCAATAATAATTTGGGAAGTACTAACAAATAAATAACCTTATATTGTTGTGGTATATTACAGTTTATGCCACTGAAATATAATAGAATTTTTAATATTTATATCAAATGATTAAAAAGGTAATTATATAATTTCCTAATTATTCCATATATTACTCAACAATATGTTTATATCTTCTACCTACATTATTACTCATATATATCATCAATAATAATAAATTTGTTATAGTATAAACTTTTAATTATATAAAATCATATATTTCACCTCTTATTTATGTTTTTCATATATTTCATTACATATTATAAAATACAGTATCATCTCTTTAATATATATTAAATAATATACTCATATAGTTTAATTAAAAAATATATATATTTAAATATATTTTCCTGCCATGACTCGCAGGTGATAAAATATACTAGTTCCTACTTTATTTCTACAGGTGTTCCAGAGTCAAAACAAAAAAGTCTGACGAGCTTAACTATTAAAATATTTCAAAACAGCGTTTTTTTATGGGGATAATTTTGAGCGCGTGTCAATAACTCGCTTTAGTGAAAGTGGGTATGTTTTTCAAATCAATATTTATCAGGGTAATGTCTTTTTAAGATTTATTCAAATATAAAAAGTAACTAAAATTTATCTATTAAGTAGAACGGCTAAATATTAAAAAAATTACTGAAGTTTTCAACTAACAAATGATGTTACTTTTACAGTAATAGTAAAATGTCATGTCAAGTAACTAGTGTCGCTCCGTTTCTATAATTTTTACGCAGAAAACAAATCCATAAGTTTTCGCTTTTATTTTTATTTGAAAAAAAGAAGAATTTTTACGTAAAAGATTTAATTTTTATATTATATTTTTATTTAGAACATCAAGTATACTTACACTTGAGAGAAGTTTATATTTGTTGCATATGATATGATCTTCGAGGTATCCCTCACAAGAATTTTATTTTGCCGATTCCATAACATAAATCCTCGTCTAATCAATCTCTTGTTGTTTGGTATATAATCAACCACATAACTTTGAAGGGATATTTTCTCCAAATAAAATAAATTTAACCAACATTGATAGAAGATAAGTTGTCGAGTATTTGGATATGAACTTCCATATACAAAAATAAAATATACTTGTAATATCCGTGTACGAGCATGACGTCGGAAAACTTCGGAAAGTGTTCCGGGGAACGCCGGAAGATGCTCGGGATGTGATGAATCGGATACGTGGCTGGTTTGAAAGTCACCCGATCGGGTGATATGTTGGGACTGGCCGGGTGATGGTTGGGGTGGACCGGTCGGGTGGTTGGAAGACTGGTCGGGTGATTTTTTCATGGATCGATCGGGTGGTGTACTTTCACCCGATC
>KE157136.1:8768-24607 GCA_000411055.1 Leavenworthia alabamica
GCTATGAGATATCACTGTGATAACCGATACTCTGGGATTAAACAGAATAAGATATGTGTTACGACATAAGACATGAATGTTCTAAACTGATGTGTTACAACTTCTATGTTACGAATGGAAGTCATACAAGAGGTGTTAGCTCTGCATGTTACTAAAGCAGAGAAGAAAATGAAGCTAAGGTTAATAACACCACTTGTGCAGCGACATATAGAACATGACGATGTAACAGAAGTATGCAAACAAAAGTAAAAGAACATATGTCACTGTTTGGTCATTGATGATGAAGTTAGCAGCTTGGTTTAAGGGAGAGCAAAAATGTCTGTACAAATTTCTTGGGAATTCAATCAAATTAGTTGTTTGAGTATCAAACTAAGGTAAAAAGGGAAACACTGAAGATGTTAAATCAAGAGAGCTACAACTCAACCATCAAGAGAAAGAATGTTAGTGTGTGATAGTGTGAGGTCTGTAGATGATATATTGTGTTACAAGATAAGCGTGAAGTCTACAACTCAGTAACAAAGGGGGAAAATGAAACTATATTTGTAACTGGTTGTTAGATTCAAGATGAAGATGCATACCAACAGAAAACGCAGACATGTGGTTTAAAACTCAGTAACAAAGGGAGAGAATGAAAGTATATTTGTAACTGTGTTTTAGACTAAAGATGATGAAGCAAAACAACAGACAAACGGATTGCACTGCAACAGATAGATTATACTGTCACATATGATCCGTACTGCAGTGCTCATAAACAGAGTTGAGCATGTGAAGCAAGTGACGTGGTGAAGAGATTTATTAATGAATTGAAGCCATAAAAGGAAGTCAGGGATCATGTATGATGCAAGGTTATATCACGGTGGTACAACAATGTCGAACTGCATTGTCGAACAACCAGGAGCATTTTTGTACAATAAGGACTTGGCGATACAGTGGAACAATAAAAAGAAAGTCTGATAAAGAATAGATCAATCGAATATTCTATGATATCATCATAAATGGAAGTTTCTCAAAATTGCTATGTCTGGGAATAATGGAAGATTTGGAGATATGGTTCTCCAAGAAAAAAGGAAGGTTTCCTTTTTATATGACAGAGATGGGCTTTGTGTAACAGACAGGCTGTGTGCAACAGATGTGATGTATGATAGAGATGGGCCGTGTGCTACAGTGACGGCCCGTGTGCAACAGAAAAGCCTTAGTTTGTTAAGCTTAGGGTTTTGCTCAGTGTGAGCTTATAAATAGACTGCAGCTGTAACCCGGAAAGGGTGCGCGTCATGTCTTATTATTGAACGTACCAGTGTTGGGCGTTGCCCCTCCATAGAGAGGTTCTCTTGGTGGTTTTATTATTCCATCGTAAATCTAGCTAGCGTAGTGTTGTATCCAAGTAGTAACTTGGAGTTGTTGTCTATGCTAGTAGATGAAGTCATTGTAATTCTAGGAAAATATGGTGTTGTACCCAATCAGTGACTTGAGGGTTACTGTCTTTTCTAGTAGTGTAATTCTAGGGAAGTGTGAGTTGTATCCAATCAGTAACTTGAGGGTTACTACCTTTTCTAGTATATGAGTTCTGGACTTGGTCCTGGGGATGTAGGTTATCCGAACCCCGTTAACAAATTTCTGTGTTGGTTTCTTTATTTATGTGCACAAACTCTCAAAATCTCTTATCACACCGAAAATACATAGAAATAACACACACTACGTTTTTACAACTATAACACCACATAGTTGTTTTCATTGTATTAATTTTTGGCTGTTATTGTGTTATCCAAACTAAAATTTTCAATTAGTATGTTTTTAACAAAATAAAAATAAACTGATATTTCACGATCATAGTAAAGATTAGTGATTTCAAGATTTTTTCATTGACCTGGTTTACAATGAGGATTGACCCGTTCTCGTTATCGCCATAATGATAATGTGAACATTGTACTTTGTAATGTACTGGTATACTAATATTTGATTTATATTTACACGTCATATTTCTTTATGAAAACAAAACTAAAAAGAATTTGGTATTTCGTGTGAATTTTAGCATCTGATCGATATTTTACAAGAAACTTATGAAAAAAAAATCATTCTACATCACAACTCGACTGTCGAGTGACTCAGATTTTAAAATAAAACAACACTTCTAATAGAGTATCTGTAACGAAAATAAAAAATAATTTGTTCTTATATGTTTCAACTTTAAGAGACATGGGATCATTTCTAGGAAGTCTCTGATTAAGTTTGACATTGCAAAAAACTGAAACAAAATTTTAAAATATAAAATAAGAACCACTCATTTGTTTATTTAGATGTTGGCTTCCAAACTCAACATATGAATGCATTAAGCACATGGGCTCTAAGTGTTTTCACAACGCCAGGCCCATCTATTGGTCCAAAGTACTCTTTAATTACACGCTCTGAAGATTATTAATTTTTATAAACTAGTACTAATTTCACTTTTTTGTATCTAAAACTACCAATATTAAAGAAATATGTGATTAAAAAAATAAGAAATTATATTTGTCTACGTTTATTTCCATATTTTGTTAGTAATATATTTATATTTTTTCATAGGTCACATAAACATGTGTTCCTAACAAAACCAAATTTAACTTCTTCGAAACAATTTTATTTGCCATGTAACATCAATAACAACACTCTATAATGGTATAATATAGAGTTGTGAAATGAGAAAAAAAAACTCAACAGAATGATTAAAGCTTGATTCAACTACAAAACTAATCAAACTTGTTTATCATTCTCCTCTTCTTCTTCAGCATCATCATCCTCATGTTGAACCAACTTCAACCTAAGTCTACCATCTTCACGGCTTGCTTGAAGAAACTCTCTCCTCGGAATCCTAACTTCTTCCAAAACAAGTCTCCCTTCTTTTCTATACGTCTTGAAGCTCATCCTCGTCATCGCCGGAGGATACTCTCTTACCCGTTCTTTCCTTAGTGGTCCCCACTCTTCCTCATCGCTGCTTCCGTTATCTTTACCTTTCATTACTTCAATCTCATCATCCTCTTCTCCGTTACCGTTAAAGTTGACTTTTTCTTCTTCCAAGCCGTAATAGCTCTCTGACCCTAGACCTTCCGTGCACAGCTGCAGACTACTGTTCTCTGTTGAGGTTTTATCGTAATTATGGAGAGAAGAATGAGATGATTCCTTGAAATGAAGCTCACCGAATATCTCTGTATACGCCGGCGTTTCGTTGTGGTCGGTGGTGATGTGGTGCGCTTTGGTTGGGTTCCAAGATAAAGAAGAGGAGAGAGTATCAAGAAGAGACTTAGGATTCTTGTTTAGTCCTGAGTTCTCGAATATTTGATGAAAGCTTCCATAGGCAGCCATAGAGAGAGAAAGAATTTGATCGCTTCTTTGTTTCTTAGGTTTGTATTTTTGGTTGAGGTTAGAAGATAGAAAAATAAATAGAGGACACGAGATGAGCATGAAGGAGAAGGTGGTATTGTCATATATATATATTCTTTAGAAGTAAAATTACTCGAATAAACTTATTTTTGTTATATAGAGAGATTATAGAGTTAATGATATGATAATGTGATATAAATACGATGATAGACAAAAGAAACATTACTCCTATTTTCTTAAAATATGCAAATGGACATCGAATTCATTTTTAGACATAATTAATAGATTAAAAAAATTTATTTTGCATGCATAGCATTTATAAGGTGTCTCAAATTTAATTATGTGAATATTTCGATGTCTATAATTTATAATATGTTATTTATAAATTCCTAGAATTTAAAATACTGATTATAAAATTTATAAGGTGAGACATTTTTGGTATTGGACTAAAAGATGGCGTAATTAATGAGAATGCAACTAATACTGCATGACAGACTCTATATACAATACATGCATTTATAGGTTCGGTCCAAAAGTTATTAAATACATTGAAATCACAAGGAACGAAACGAATTTAATTTATCAAAAGAAAATGAAGGAACGAACTGAAGATTTTTTTAAAAAAATCAGAGAAAGAGGAGAATGGAATAAAGAGGAGCGACCAAGTGGTGCCATTTTTGGTGGCTATAATTATTTAGACTTGGCCAAATAATTTTATATAGATAGCGTATTATATTCTTTATATTATGGAATCATACCACCATTCATTTTTCTTTTCAAAATTTTTGTATTTGTTTTTTCCTTAAAATATCGCATCGTTATAAAAATATACAAATGACTAAAACACACATGATTTTTAATAAGGATCTCTTATGCTTTTGTTATTAAGGTCTTGATAGAAAGAGATGAAAAATTAGGTGAAATTGGTCTATTTAATCTATATATATATATTGTTGACCAAAATATATATATATAGGTGAAAGGTGTAGCTACGTGGAAGTTTTCTAGAGATTACAACATTTTATTTGTCCTTGACAAACAAATATTGAACTTCCAATGGAAGGGAACCACGACAGATTCTAGATGTAGTTGAGCCGATGTGATTGGTTGGACCGTGGGAGGCTCGTGATCCTCAACCACATAATTTATCTAAAATATCTTAAAACCAAAAAAAAAATGATTTCATGATTTTATCTAAAATAACCGGATGTTATGGAGACTCATCAATAATCATAATTCATAAATATACAAACAATATTACCAAATTTTCAGCCTTAATTTATATTGTAAACGAGGTTAAAAACATTGTAGGTGACTTGGGTAGTTATGCTAGTAGAGTGGTAGGTAAGTTTGTTAATGTAGAACGGTCGGTCATGTATGATGTGTCCGAAGGTCTATACTTTTCAAGTTTGGGATTGTAAATGAAATTTGTGAGCACCTTCGTTACCCACGTGACCTAATTTTCTTACCGTAAACTTTTTATTTTGAGCATATATACTTTGTAAAATATTAAATTTCTTTTTTTCATGTATTTCTTTAGACAAAAATATGGATGTATTTGTGATATATGACGAACGTATCCATGAAAGTGGTCGGTGGAGCCCTGTCCGAATCTATCCACTCAACAGATATCACTACTTCAGCCTTTATAGTTGGTCAATGACCAATGACATCTGCGCCCCTACACTCATTTATCTTTATTATAGACAGACAATAAAGTTTTTGCGAATATAATATTATACGAATTTTTATGATTTAATCGTTAGCGACTGCCAACTGACGAGATACTCAATCCAATCCATAGACTTGAGCCTTGATGTCTCCTAGTACTTATATATTTGAGCATTTTACTCCTAAGTTTTTTAGCCATTAAGAATATCACTAGAAAGAATCTCATTCTTCAAAATTTTGGAGAGTGGATTGAAAATTCTGTAATCTTTTAGATCTTATCTTTGAATAAGCTTTACATAATTTTAAATTAATTAATTATATTTTCGTTGATTATTCAGTTTTATTATTCGTATTCTTGTGCTGTATTTAATAATTTTTTTTGTGACAAGATACAAAGAAAGGAGCAAACAATTGTATAAAAAGAACTGGGAAGTATTGGGCTGTATATAAGAATGTTTTTTCTTAAAGATTATTGCGCAATAGAAGTATAATGCAAAATATCGCTAATTTGTTACACAAACAAACACATGAAGGTTTGAATGGATCACAGTGTTATTCAATTTTAAATATATGTTATATGTCAAGTCATTATCAGCATTATAACCAAAATCTTTCATGCAAAAAAGCTAATATCTTAACAGAACATAGTTTTAAAAAAAATCAGAATACAAACTAAAACCCACGTGAGAAATTCCAAGTGCCAACAAACAATGACCATGAATAAAAAATCATAAACCATTATTTTAAGATATGATTCCTTTATAGTGCATGATTTCTAAAGTTTTTTCTTTTTTTTTTTCCTTCAGAAAATACTATAACGTGGAAATGTCTTTGCAGCAATATGATCAACCGTAATATTAAAAAAGATTAGTAAAATATATTTTTAAGTTTGTTTTGTTTGGTTAAAACAGTATTTCATCTGTTTCATAAATCATAATATATGCTGTTTTAAATTGTTTTATTGTAATTTATAAGTTAGATATCTAATATATATTTTAAACTATTATTTTAGTATTATTTTTATTAATTTTATGTAATAATCAATCAAATTTTTTTAACAAAAATAAAATAGAGAACTCTATATTTTCCAAGCGTGAAAAAATCACTATACATATTTTATGGAACATAAGGTTGAACTTTAGTACATGTGATCGATCGATAGTAAACTTTGTGTGTTGTGTATTAAAATATATTTGTTTTTGAATAAGTAGATCAGTTCTAGGAAATGATAGATTGTAACCCTTAAATCTTATTGATAAATATTGATATGTGCTTTATAATAATAAAAATTGTTATACATTTGATTTCTTAAAAGGGAACATATTTACATATTCAAAACAATATCATTCTCCCAATCTCATAATTGTTTTTTCATCTTCATAACCTATATACCAGATTTAAACATATATACGAAACATCCATAACACTAGTATATATAAATCATTATACTATATAGTACTCTAATTAACATTCTAATTTTACTTTTCCTTTATTTTTTCCATTCAAAAGCATGTTCAATAGAATCATTATTTGGCAAAAGCCGTATCCAAATACAAGTGTGTATATATATATATGCAAGTGACGTTGCAACTTTTGTTTTGATCCACTAGAAAAAGTTTCATGACCATACAATATTTAATTCAATTATATATATACTCCTCTCCACAATATGCGTTGGTACGCACTTTTCGTTGGGAGGTATTAAATGGTCCCTTGGTCCATTGAAGAACCAACTTTAAATCCATCTTCCCAATCATCTCAACTTTTATTTTATGCACTACGTACTCGTATCAATATTTCAATTTCGTGACAAGAAGCTAAAGATAAAAAAAAAGTTACCTAACATATCATCTTAGTTTGATTCCATATATGCAACTAGTTAATAGCTTTAACGAACAATACGAAAAGTAGAAAGGAAGACACCATATCATGTCAAAAGCCTCAGACAGACACCGGTTCAATACGGTTTACAAGTTTGGTTATGTATTGGTATAAACAATTTAACAAAGAAGAAGGCAATGTTGAACATTGACCAAAAGAGTATAGAACATTGACACCAACCGAACCACATTAACACATACAAAGCCCAACATTTGACTTTGAAGAACAGCTCAAGTGTTCTTAATCAAGGGATTCTCTACTCTGTTCTCTTCACAGCCAAGCTTCAGTACGCTCCACCCTGGAACCTCACGTCCTCACGGATTGATCCACATTTAGTGCTCACTACTACTCTTCAAATAAATATTCTAATTTTTCTGAGATTAGTTTGCATTTTAAATACTTATAAAGATTCAAAATAATAAACCATGACAATGTTTTAAATTCTGTCACTAAAAATGTGGATTTCGTTTGGTTCAAATAGGTTTTGTTTATATGATTTTCCCACGTCTTTCTAAAATATGAGATCTTGTCGGTTTTGTTTTATATGATTTTTCGCACGTCTTTCTAAAATAAGAGACCTTGTTATATGCGTAACTGCATAGATTGATACATAGTTTATACAATTATAAAGTCATAATGTTATCATATGAGAAAACCAGAATCTTATATTATATTCATAAACGCATTCACGTTAGAGAATCGTGCTTGCCACACATTTTGTAATAAACCTTAACACTATAAAGAGTCATGACATATTTCTACCTTTCACCATACTACGATCGAATTCATTCATATAGTAATTTCAACAAAAAAATGTCCGCGAAGATCTCGACCAGCTCAGTATTGATCCTCTTTCTTGCTTTATTTAGTTTCAGCCATTGTTGTTATGGACATCTTCAAATCGGATCCTACAATAGAGTTTGCCCTAAAGTCGAAACCATTGTATTTAATATAGTTCAAGCTAGATTCTTCAAGGATCCATCCATTGCACCCGCTATGATCCGTCTTTATTTTCACGATTGTTTTAGTAACGTAAGTTATTAATATTAATTCTTATATACTTAAACGTATATATAAATATATGTAAAAGTATTAAAAATGACACTAACTTTTTTATGTAGGGATGCGATGCATCGATTCTTCTAGATGGAAATAACAGTGAGAAACAAGCACCACCAAATCTAAGTGTAAGAGGATACGAACTTATAGATGACATTAAAAGTGAACTCGAAATGCAATGTAAAGGAATCGTTTCTTGTGCTGATATCATAGCTCTCGCGACTAGAGATCTTGTTACTCTTGTAAGCACTATACATTTTTTTATATTTGCATGTTATGTTTTACCTAACCGACTACAAAAAATATAATATAAATTTTGGTTTTGAAGGCCAGCGGATTGAAACTAAAATATGAGATCCCAACGGGACGACTTGACAGTAAGTCTCCGGCTTTGTTCGTGGACTTGCCGTCTCCTAGGTTGTCCGTTAAGGACACCGTTGCCGAATTTTCTGAAAGACAACTTGGCCTTTCCGACATGGTTCTACTGCTTGGTAAGGAAATAAAAAAAAAAATATTTTGTATTTTACAAGTCACGTTTTCAAATTTAACACAAGCTAGTGTAAATGAACTAGGTTACGTACGTACCCGGTCTTAAATCATATAAAATTTATACTAACATTTTTTATTGGTGTGGTAATAATTTATAAATTTATAGGTGGACATACGATTGGAGTAACACATTGTTCATTCATTATGGATCGGTTATATAATTTTCAGAATACGCAACAGCATGATCCATCCATGGATATTAAATTAGTTCAAGAACTAAAGAACAAATGTCCTCAAGGTTCATCAACTGATGGAAGTATTAATCTTGATCAAGATATTTCGAGTTCGAGTATTTTGGATGTATCTTATTACAAACAGATAGATTCAAACAGAGGAATCCTTCATATTGATCAACAACTCGCCATTGATGGATTGACTAATAAGACTGTGATGGAGATAGCCAACAGTAACAATTTCTTGTTTAGGTTTGGTCAAGCGATGGTGAAATTGGGATCGGTTAGAGTTAAAAATAAGCTACAAGGGGAGATCAGAAGCTCGTGTCGTTCTCGCAATCCTCTCATTAACTAGTTTGATAAAACTGCGTGCCGTTTTTTATGATATGAATATTCTTTTTATTGACAGCATATGAGTTTTGTTTTTGTCGTTTGTTTATTTATTTCTGAATTTAATTTTATAATGTGCATGAATTGTTTTCTATATATTGTTAATTTGATAATGTGTATAATGTGTATGAATCTGCAGTATTCAAAAGGCCACAATCAATTTATTTTGGTATGGTTGATAGTTTGATTTGTTTTTTGGATAACTTGGTTGATAGTTTGATAGGGTCGTGGTTAGGCAAGAGTAGTTGTTTATCTTTTAAATCCTCGACATTTTCAGCTATAAAACCTTTAGAACGAATCCATTGTGACTTATGGGGGGGCCTGCACCTGTAGTTTATGCTCAGGGTTTTAGATTCTATGTAGTTTTCATTGATAATTACTCAAAGTTCAGTTGGTTGTATCCACTTAAGCACAAATCTGATTTCTTTTCAGTGTTTATAAAGTTTCAGAAATTGGTTGAGAATCAGTTTAATGCATCAATAAAAGTGTTTCAAAGTGATTGTGGTGGAGAGTTTATTAGTAATCAGTTTTTGAGTCATCTTGAACAAAGTGGTATTAGACATTTTATATCATTTCCTTATACTCCTCAGCAAAATGGACTTGCTGAGAGAAAGCAATAAACATATTATTGAGCTTGGATTAACAATGTTGTAGCAAAGTTGTGCATTGCAGAAGCTATGGGTTGAAGCGTTTATGACTGCTAATTTTCTCATCAATTTACTACCATCATCAGTTAATGAGGAGAAGAGAAGTCCTTTTGAAATGATATATGGCTATGCACCTGATTATTCATCTTTAAGAACCTTTGGTTGTGCTTGTTTTACTACACTTCGAGACTATGCAAAAAACAAGTTTGATCCCAAGTCATTGAGATGTGTATTTCTTGGATACAATGAAAAATTTAAAGGCTATAGATACTTTTATCCACCCACTGGTAGAGTTTATATAACAAGACATGTATTGTTTGCTGAAGAAATATTTCCTTTTGTAGAAACTCAACAATAGGGTAAGAATTCTAAGCTTACAACTTTGCTGCAAGCTTGGCAAAAAGGGTTACCAAATGCAGTATCTGATGAGAAGAATACTTCATCTCACATCCCAAATATGTCAGTGTCTCTGCAACCAGTATTATCTCCAGTGGCTGTATCACCAATACACAATGCTGCATTTGCAGAGGATCCAAATACATGACAACATAGTATTTTGGATACATCATCAACAAGTCGTTCAGTGTCACCAGTGTCTCAGGTCCCAGATACTCCTGTACTGTTATCATCTTCATCAGATAGGAGTACTCAGATTATTGAAGAGGGGTCTAGTTCTGGGTGTACGACAAGCTTAGAGCTTGATCCTATAGGCAACAACTATTCTTCTTCTTCAAATAACCTGAGTAACTCTACTGCTGGTTCCTCTCATCCGATGGTTACAAGGTCCAAATCTGGAATTAGAAAGCCTAATCCAAGGTACGCTTTATTGACACACAAAGTTACTTATTCGGAGCCTAAGGCAGTCACTCAAGCACTAAAGCATCCTGGGTGGAATAATGCTATGACTGAAGAAATTGATAACTGTTCTGAAACAAAGACCTGGTCATTAGTGCCTTTTACACCAGACATGAATGTTCTAGGTAGTAAATGGGTGTTTAGAATCAAGTATAATGCTGATGGGTCTTTGGACAAGTTAAGGGCAAGGCTAGTAGCTCAAGATTTTGATCAAGAGAAAGGTATAGACTATTTAGAAACATATAGTCCAGTAGTAAGTTATCATGCTCTTATTAGACCAGATATACAATTTTCAGTTAACTATGTGTGTCAGAAGATGCATGCTCCAACTGAAGCGTATTTTGAGGTATGTTAAAAGTACTATTAGAATGGGAATTGCATTTAGTAACTCTACAGACTATACTGTTAGTGCTTATAGTGACAGTGACTTCTCTGGCTGTCGTGAGACTAGAAGATCTACTGGTGGATATTGTACTTACTTAGGCAGTTATCTGATTTCATGGAGCTCTAAGAAACAGCAAACAGTAGCCAAAAGCTCCACTGAAGCTGAGTACAGAAGTCAGTCTGAAACTGTCTATGAGTTGACTTGGATTGCCTCTCTGCTAAAGGAAATAGGTATCCCTTTGCTTGAATCTCCAACACTCTATTGTCATACTCTCTCTGCAGTGTTCTTAACAGCCAATCCAGCTTTTCATTCAAGAACAAAGCACTTTGAAAGGGATCACCATTATGTGCGTGAAAGAGTTTCTATGAAAGTTTTAGTGGTTAAGCATATCCCTACACACTATCAGATAGCTGACATATTCACTAAGTCTCTGCCTCACTCTTCATTTCGAGAATTGAGATTCAAATTTGGTGTTTCAGAACCTTACACACCAAGTTTGAGGGGGAATGTTAAGGAAAGCCCAAAAAATGTTGTGAGGCCTCTAAAGATAAAAGAATTGGATCTGCAACAGCCTAATACAACTCAAGTCCAAGACACTGTACAATCATCTTCATCGATTGAAGATGCTCAGACACAACAGCTCACACTCACACAGCTGGAAAAATACAAAGTAACAGGAAAGATGAAAAAGCTCACTTGTAACATACGTACTCGTGCGGATGACGTATAGATCTATTCATGAGAATCGGAAGAGTCGGTTTAGTCCTGGACCAGTCGGGTTGGGTTTGTACTCGACCAAGTTGATTGTGGGATGAATTGGGCCTTAGGCCAAACTGAGGCTAGTCGGCTAGTTGGTAGCTTCTTAGGGCCCAATGGGTACTAGTAGGCTACCATGCAGCTGAATTATAATAACAGACAGCTAGACAGATAACTCCCTTGTACTAGTAGGCTAGTACGCAGCTGAATAATAATAAAAGACAGCTAGGCAGAGAGATTCGGAGAGAATTTATCGGTAAAATCTCTTGAAACTCTCATAGATTGTTTAATTAAATGGTTTAAACATAATAATCGGTTCAACTTTGTAAACTACAGGCAGTTAATCAAACGATGATTCAAAAAATTATCGAGAATTGATCGAAAAGAAATCAAGTGATTCTCTCCACTAAGAGGTAGTACTTAACTTCCTTTCGAGTTATTATGATGTAATCTCGGTGTTCGATGCGACGGAGGAGGAGAACGGTGGAGTTCCGACTGGGCGCAATGTTCTGCCTTTCGCCCATTTTGGAGATGCTAACCGTTCTTCCTTCGTTTGTTGTGCAGGCCTAGAGACGAGTGAGCTGCGAGGTGTGCTGAGTTGATATACCTCGGATATAGGTGAGTGCGGGACCGAGGTTAGCAGGAACCCGAACGAACCTAGAGTAGTCTGGTTTTTAGGAACCGTAACATTCTGGAGATGTTACGTAGGCACATAGATCGAGGCATTACATAGACATGTATATCGAGATATTATAGGATACGTATATCGAGATATTACTGAGGCACGTATATCAAGATATTACGGAGGCATGTATATTGAGATAATACGTAGGCACGGATATCGAAGTGTCACGTAGACACGTATATAGAGACTGTTGCATATATGTGTGTGATGTTGTTGCGGCGATGTATTCGGTGTGTGAACCGGTTACGTCGGGATATTCTTGTATGATGCATGATTGCATGGTGATATTGTATGCATATGTTGTTGCATTGTTATTATATCGGTTTGTATCTGAGGATACATTGCTAGTTATCCGAGCCGTCTGGATTCTATAGCGGAGCCGGTAGTTGGGATGAGCGCCTCACTCAGTATTATGATATACTGACCACTCTCTTTTGGGTGCAGGTAAAGAGAGGAGGCATGGAGCACGTGGACCCAGGGGCTGAGCATAGGAGGATGACATACGGGTTTTAGTGGTNTATATCGGTTTGTATCTGAGGATACATTGCTAGTTATCCGAGCCGTCTGGATTCTATAGCGGAGCCGGTAGTTGGGATGAGCGCCTCACTCAGTATTATGATATACTGACCACTCTCTTTTGGGTGCAGGTAAAGAGAGGAGGCATGGAGCACGTGGACCCAGGGGCTGAGCATAGGAGGATGACATACGGGTTTTAGTGGTTGAGGTGTCGGGACATGTAGTCTCTTGTAGTACATATTTTATATGTTATGTTATATGTTTTATATGCATGTAGCGTCTGTATATTATTGGTTAAAAGTTTTTGAATACTCATGTCGAGTACGTCACCATGTGGAGTGGTTATGTCATCACTCCTCCAGCTCACGTTAATTTTCATATAAACACATCAAACCGTTTTAATTTTTTTGACTGAAGATTTGAATGTTGAATGTTGAATGTTTGTTCTTGTCCTAGAATGATTCTTTTAGGGTTTTACTTTATGGTTTTAGAGACTCTTGTATAAAGAGCTAAACTTTGTATTACAACGGTTTTAAGTTGAATGGAAATGTTAGAGCGAAAAACATTTTCTTCTTCTAAACTTCTTAAGAACAAGGGCCGGTGGTTACTTTTATATATTAACATGTTTTTAAAATAGTAAAATGCTCCTATCTTATATTAAATTTGTCATATTAACTTGATAATGATATATAACTATAACTATAAAGATATACAAAACACACACAAATATTACTAGCAGTTTTATAAAGTTATTTTAATAAGTTATAGATTTATTTATTTAGAATTAGTATTTCAACAAACAATTATCTTTTTTTTTTAATTATAACTATATATATTTAGGTCAAAAATTATATATTATATTATGTTCTATAATTTAATATGTATCGTATCTCTACATAAGAAATATTATTAAGATACATGTCTTCTTTTTTGGTCAACATGAGACATATCTTCAAAGTTTAGTCACCATAGTAAAGTTTGAAATTAAATTTCTCCATTCCCACTAGCTACCACAATCCACGACCCACACCGGCTATATATACATGTATTATCTAAGGTGCAATGATCAGACATCCTCCACAACCAAACACTTCATTTCTTCTTTGTTCTTCATTTAGGGTTTTGAGTTTTAACTATGGAACCAAATTGTTTTCAGTTTCTTGAGAATAAGACAGTTCTCGTCACCGGCGCTTCTGGTTTCCTTGCTAGAGGTAACTCTTCATACAGTCTCCTATACCACGAAATATCAACTGAGTAAATATATTTCATATTTGAGTTCTATACTTTTAAATCTGTTTATGTAACTAATTAACTAACCATTTAGTTTGTCACTATCGTTCATGAATAATCTTAACATGTAAACATAGTTCTCATTGAGCGGATTCTGAGATTGCAATCTAATGTGAAGAGGCTTTATCTTCTCGTACGAGCTTCCGACAAGAAGTCCGCTGAACAACGGTTACATAGTGAGGTATTATTACTAAACCCATGACCCGTCAAATGTTTATGGTCTCTTTAAAGTAAAAAATAATACAGTAATTTATAATAATAATAATATAATATACAATAAAAATATAAATAAAGTCGAATCATAATTTTGACAATATAAACATTAATATGTATGCCAATATGCATGACTTAGTTTGTTTGATTGACAATTCATTATTTAATACGAAGTTGAATGTTTTGATTTGATAACTTTGTAACAGATTACGACCTTACTTGAACATGATCTGTTCTATAGGCTCGTACCTCTGTATCCTTGGTTTCTAAAGAGACAGGCCCATAACCCTGGTTGATGAACTATGACTGTGCGCGATCAGAGCGTGATTAACGGCTAAAAGAAAATTTATCAAAAAAAAAAAAAAACTTTGTAACAGATTTTCGAGAAAGATTTGTTTAAGGTGTTAAAATAATGTTGGTAATGCAAGTCTAAAAGCCTTGATCTCAAATAAAATTATTCCTGTTCCTGGAGACATATCACTAAACAATATTGGAGTGACTCCAATATTTATGATACAAGAGATTAACATTTTTATAAATTCTGCTGCCACAACAAGATTTGATGAAAGGTAATATTTTCATAAGGGTTGACCGTTTGAATCCCCGTAAACTATGTTGGTTATGCTTATTTCTCCCCAAACTTATAAAATTTTGATTTTTCTCTCTAAACTCTTAAAACTCTTCATAATTCCGCCCATACTTATTTTTCTGTGGAATTACACCTATTTCTCAAATTGCGTTTTAAAATAATTTATTTTTTCATTTACCTATACCTGAATTTTAAAAATGAGATACATTATTTATAATCATATAATTTTATATAACATAAATAAAATTTATACATTAATTTGAATAATAAAATATATTAGATAAAAATTATTATATAATATGAATATTTATATTTTGTATTATGAAAATTAAGCCCAAAAATATAATATTATAGAGTGTGAATGTAGATTTTGAGTTTTAATTGGGCCCAATATATTTTATATTTAGTTATTAAATACAATGCAGATGTAAATTTTTTTTTACCTTACCCTACCTGTAACTCCAAAACATATCCAACATCTTCATCTTGCTGTCGCCGCATCTGAAGCTTCTTCTTCTTCTTCGTCTACTTCCTATTTTAATGGGCGTCGGATATTTGGTTTTGAAACTCAAAATCGATCTTTTATTTATTGTTACAGTTTCATAAAAATGAGATAAAACTTATAAACCCAGTCTTCTTTTTGCGAAATTTGTTGTAATCGTCACTGGATTTTTTTTAAAACTTCATCAAATATTCAGTTCAGTCAATTTTCTCTTTACTTTATTTTAGTTGGATATTTGATGAGGCCATCCATCCGGGTAGCCTACTGCCGAGACAGGAACCACCCGTGACTCGGAGCAAGACTGACCGTGTCCCGGCTATGAAC
>KE157137.1:0-12022 GCA_000411055.1 Leavenworthia alabamica
GATATATATTTTTATTTAATTTATATAATATATATTTTTATAGTATATTTTACAAAAAAAATCATGTATTAAAATAAGTTGTAATTCCATTATTATGTTTATTAAACCAGCATGTTTTGTAGTACAAAAAATATATTCAATATATTTTTCGTTTATATATATTTTGAATAGATTTATAATAAGCTTTACAATATATTATTTTGTGTATTCGTATTTTAAGTTATATATGTTAGTTTTTTGAACCTTTTTATAAATCAATTGCATCAAAATCATAAATTAACAAGCATCATTTTATATAACAAAATCTAAATTTCATATCCTATAGAGATATAGTACATAGATTGAGAACATCAATGATTATGAATTTATCTGCTTCCAAACTTGAACCTAATTAGAAATTAGTTTTAAAATAAATTAGAAATATAGAAGAGGAGAGAAGTTAAGATAAAGAAACTCGAAAGTGATAATAATGTTATAAACTCGAAGCAAAAATTTAATTTTCATAAAAGAGAATTAAGAAAACAAAATAATTTAGATCTAATTCATATTTCTTAACAACATAAAATTTGAAGATAAAAATGTTTATGTGTATTTATTCGGAAGAGTTTAAAACTATATATAGAAAAAAAATTAACATAATATCTATAATTTAGGAATATATACAACAACCGATAATTTAAAATAATATTATAAAAGAATATCCTAATAGATGATTATGCAGATTTTTCACCATTTTGACTTATCTAAAAAAAATCTCAACTAACAATAAAAATTCTTGTTAGAAATATTCTTGTTTGCAATATATTAGGAATATCTGAAATTATAAATTGTCTATCCTTTAATGATTATATTTAAAACATGTATTAAGTAAATAAATATAGTATAGCATTTGTAATTTAAAAAAAAAACAAAAGTTATTTATTTTTAATATTGTAGAAATAATAAGTAATAGATTTGGTTATTTCCATTTGCTTCATAATTTATAAAAGAGGACCTATTTTTATTCTTCATTATATTTCCTCTCTTTATTTTCTTAAATTCATAAAACTAAAATGAAACTAAAAACACAAGAAACCAATAAAAACATATATTCTTATACCTTTTTTTATTGAAACCATAATACTAGAAACAAACACAATCACATCACAACTCTTAAACTTCAACCATAACATGCAAATCTCTCAACACAACCATCATCATCACTAACATATTATTACATAAAATTCAGATAACTGAACATACTTTTTTCTTATTATTAATAATTATTTTTGAAAATATCTTGATGAGCTTCAACAAGTAGGATAAGGCACTTTACAAGCGTCTATAACTTTGCGAGCATTTGGAGAAGTAACATACATACTATAAGCTGGGTTTTGTATGTAACCACACAAACATGGTTGTTGCTCTTTGAGTTTGGTACAACATAGAACACTTGGTGGTGCACCTGTGGTTATTGACGTTAAGCATGGCAAGAGTTCCGTTGGAATACACGAGACTGCCATGTCTTTGAAACCTCCAACAGCGGTTGCTCTGATTGAAATAGGAGACGACATGAAGAGTACAATGAATGTGAACAGCATTACTGTCGTGAACTTCATGTCTTGATGAAACCCTAATGAGTCTTCTTTGCTTTCAGTAAAGTGTATTTGAGATTTTGGGTTTTAGGTTAGTACATATATATATAGGGCCATGTTCTCTAGACCTGGACAAAACAACCTAACTAAACTTACCCAATTGAATCGATTTTTTTTTTATTAAATCAAAATATTTTTTTAAATTAACCAATAGAATTTTTTTATTAAGTTTGGATTTTAATAAAAACAAAAACTTAACCGAGTTAAAAAGAAAAAAGAAAACCAAACTGAATTGAAATTGTTTCTTAAACCTATCTGTAGAATTTTTTATTAAATTTGGTTTTCAACAAAAACCAAACTGAATTTAAATAAATAATTTTTTTATGTTTTAGGTTTTTATTTTATTTTTTTCTGTTTTTTATTTAAATAATTTTTATATATTTATTTATTTATTTAATTTTTATTTTAAACTGAACTAAACAGAATAAACCAAAATAATTAAAATAAATTAAAATAAACCATTATATTTATTCTAAAACTAAACTAAATATAGAAAACAAAACCGATCCCATACTTTTTATATCCGAAACTAAATCAAATCAAACTATAAATTTTAATCCGAAAACTATACTTCTAAAATCATATACTAAGATATTAAAATGTGTAATCCAAACGAATAGCCATATCAATATATATATATTAGGTTCATAACTTTGCATGGGGCATAACGGAAATATCAAGTGGTTTCTTGTCTCGTAAAGAAAAGCTCATACACTTGGCCGTCATGCACAAGAACACGAGTGTACACTTGTTAAGTTTTCTGTAAAAGCTGCACAATGCCATGCAGACTCATAAATATTTTTTTATCAAGGTCATATTATAGTTGATTTTTGTAGAAAAAAAAATATATATTGACAAAAATTATAATATATGTAAAAACAAAAATTTATAAGATAAGGTTTATAGATGCATTGACAATACTCTTAATTTTTATTTTATAAAGAATAAACAAATAGCAGTATATCTTTGAAAAAACAAAAATCAACTATTATATGACTTTCATAAAAAAATATTTATGACTCTGCATGCCATTGTGCAGCTTTTACGAGTAATTTCATAGTTTTCAACATTTTGTGTGTTAGTGAAAAATAGTTGTAAACAATATATATATCTTATTTTTCAAAATATTTTCATATATATATATATATATATAAATGTATAGTTCTATGTGAAGAAAGCAATCAAAGCAATTATAAGAATTTAATTTTATTAGATATTATGTATAAATAAATTTAAAATAATGGCAGAAGGATCATGATTCATGAGCACCAAAATGTTTATTTTTATAATATTTCAGTTTACAAATAAAAATCCGTATGTCGTACTAAAAATTATAAAAAAGCAAAATTTCATAAATATACATGGTTAACTGATTAGGTCACCAAATTTTATTTGATTGCTTTTTTGTGTCATAATGAAGTCCATCGATCATCATTACATTGTAAATTACATAATCAATTTTTTTGTTATTATTATTAATGATGATTAATTTTAGAAATTATCTCAAGCTTCAACAACTAGGATATTTAACATTACACGCATCAAATATTTTACGAGCATTTGGATTATCAAAATACTTTTTATAATCTGGATTTTTAAGGTAATCACACAAACATGGTTTCTGCTCATTTAGTTTCGTGCAACATTCTTCACTTGGCTTATCTCCTGAGGCTAATGCTGATAAACAAGGTTTAAGCTCACTTGCATTGCATGTTACATCCACTTCTCCTCCAGACCTTTCGACCAAAGTTGCTCTAGTCACAACAGAAGACAACATTGTACCTAGCAAGAACACAACCAATACAAATGTCATGAACTTCATGTCTTTGATACCTTAGGAATTTTTCTTTATTTTCAAATATTTTTTCTTGTGAAGTGTATTTGCGAATTTGTGTGTTTTGAGGTTTTTAGGATGGTGAAAACTATATATTATATAGATGTGATTTGTAACGCACAAGTCTAATAGGTTTGGTCTCATTCAGAAACATACATTGGATGCTCGACTTTTTACAAAAGAACACAAAGACTCATGCACTGGGCCATTATGTAGAGAGAGAGGCCGAGAAGAATGTGAAGGTTATGAATCCACAAATGCACGTACATGTGTCGAGTGTGTACAGGTTTATAGTATGATTGGGCCTATTGTGGGCTTCGTTAATGGGTTAAATACACTGGGCTTTGAAAAAATGTTGGAGAAAGAAAAAAAAAAAGAGTGTCTGAGCCCGGGTTCGAACCGGGGACCTCTAGTGTGTGAGACTAGCGTGATAACCGACTACACCACCCAGACTTTTGTTAATGTTTTGTGAAATTAATTTTATATACTAAAGTTTAATAAACAAATCGTAATAAAAAATGGTAGAAAAATCATGAACCAACGTCATCAGCTATACCAATCATCCGTTGTTATTTAATATTCTACATAATTTTTTCTATTATTCATTATATTAAAATAATAAAATTATTATTTGATTTTTCTCATTAAAAATGTATTGAAAATACAAAACAGTATTTAATCTAAAATAAATTTAAAACCTAAAATGATACATAATATGAAATAAAAAAATTTCTTGAGATTCTAGGTTAGAACAGTTAAAACTTAGTATCCTAACCAAAAATGTTATTTGATCATATGAGTTTTAAACTTTGTGTAAAAGAATTTTTATTATACATCTGATCTAGGTGATGAAAAGAACGAATTTTTATAAGAGTTTGAATTTTTAAATTTTTTGTTTTAGTGAAAGATCGAAAAGAAATCAGTAATAACAAATTCATTGGAAGCTGAAACAATCTCTTCTCTTGTTTCATAATATATGTTACTTTAGCATTTTTCATATTTAATTATTTTTGTTTTTGTTTTTTCCCTAGTTATTTTTATTTGATTTATTTCATTGATCAAAATATTAAAATAATAAAGAAAAAGTTAAAAATTTGTTGAAACATCTCTATTGAAAATGTAAAACAACAAATAAAGTGAAATTGAACGGAGTAGAAATTACGGGTGAAAGTGAAATTGAGATTATAGATCATTAACTTGATGTGGTCACATTGATTACTTGATTAACCATAATTTTCCTGTCTGTCCACAAAGAAAATATTGAAAAATATGTCGGTTGGAAAGAGTAATTAAGGGGAGGAGCATGGCTACATTTTGTGTTGGAATTGTAAGCAAATAACTACAATTTATTTTCTAGTAAATCTATAATCTAAATTCTGTAACTTGACATGTTATACATCCAAAGATTATAACATGTCAGACAATGAAATTACTTTTAGACAATGTGTTATACTATAGACTGAAATGGAACTCATACAAGCATTGTGTATCGTAGTTGTGTATTAGCCTATAGATAATTATCGGTTATAAGGTTTCTTCTACATAGCGCGTGATTTTCACAAAACCTCACGAGCTCTACGAGATAATGCATTGACAAAAAATTATTTTATAAAATATATTAAAATAAAAATATTAAACATTTTATTAATCTGCGTGAAAACAAATAAAATAACATCTAAATAAATCAGAAGTAGTGTTATAAGGTTTTGTCTACATAGCGCGTGACTTTCACGAAATAGATCTGCGAGTGGTAAGCCTCACGAGTTCTACGAGGCGAAAACATGGTTGGTACATTCTTCCAATGTTCTCCATTTGTTAAAGGAATCTCATTCTCATTGGTACACTCTTAATTTTACTTTAGACGTTACAATTCTGTCTCACTATATAAACCCCTTTCTCTGTTCATTATCTACATCATCGGTGTGAAAACATAACATGAGGAGGCCAGTAGTAGAAAGCTCATCTTTGACTCCAGAGGCATCTATCAAATCATTTTGCATGACGATAAAACCCGTTGAACTGTGTTCACTTAACATTATGGCAACACTTGATCAAGTGCAGCCTTTTCATCCAGTGAAGAGCAAGGTAAATAAACTCATTCAGTCTTTGTTCTCTATTGTTTCTTTAAAGTTTTTGAGATCTCATATCTTTAACCATTTGGAGTAAAATCTGTCATAACTTTGTGATGGACAGATCGAGAAGGTGTCTTCATTGGAAACAGCTTTGAAGATATTTTGGGATGAACAAAATGATCAAATACATAACTTCAAAGGTAATATAATGTTTCAAACTAAAGGTTAATAGCTCAACTGGTAAAGACTTATGAGGTAATTCAGAGGTTTTCAATTCGAGTCATGATTTGAAATGTATTTTTTCTTCAATAGAGATGAATTTAATATGGTGTGAGTCACGTCTGAAAGATTTAAGGTCTTCGGACTTGAATTTCTAATATTATAGAAAATGTTTCAAAAAATTTATTCTTCTTGTGGCAACTAAATTCCTTGTTTTGGTTATTCATAGGACTCAACCGCGATAATCATTTGCCACTATATAGAATCAAAAAGATTTTGAAATCCGATCCTGAAATCGCGGTATGTAAAATCACATATTTTGTAATAAGTTTGGTTTTACAATATTTTTTGTTGATTGAGGTAAATGTGAAATATCCAGTTGCTAAGTTGGGATGTTCCTGTTTTATGTTCGAAAATTTGTGAATATTTCATCCAAGAGCTGACGTTACGAGCTTGGATGCATACTCATTCACGCAATCGTCAAACCATCCAGCGTTGTGATATCTTTCAAGCCATAAAAAATTCAAAAATTTATGATTTCTTGATCGATCTTGTTCCTTTTGGACCGCACTGTGTCATGCATCAGGTTAGATTTCTTTTCTTTTATAATCATAATCAGTGAATTTTAAAAAAGTTCAATAAAAACTGTGTTCACACTACAAGAAAACTAAGCTAAAACTGATGGAAATTTCCGACGAGTGTTGATATTGTTGGAATATTTCCGATGGTTTTTTTGACGAATCATCTGTAAAAAAATATTCGGACATAATTTTTGACAGATAGTTATGTTCCATCAGAAAATGTAACTGTTTTGTCAAATAGTTAAAAATTAGAAACCGCCAGAATTTTTATCGAAAATATGCACTCGACAAAAACATGATCATGTTTCACTAAACAAAGGCTGGTTGTGAAATTTAGGGGGGCAAAGAAAAATATAACTGTGAGACCTATTTATACTTATTATTCCATGTATTTTTTAAAGAATATTATTCTACATCTGAAATTTTTGTTTTTTTTTTTTAAATTATCATTTTATATAATGTGAATTTTTTTAAAAAAAATTCTTATTTACCTTTTACCAAAACTAAAAATATTTAAATTTTAGTCAACACCAATTAAATAGTAAAATATTAAATTGAAGATAAATTAATATAATTTTATATTTTATTAGTTCGTGTGAATAATTAATATGAAAACAATATTAGAAACAAACATAATAATATTTTATCTTAAAAAGTTTGGAAGCTATTTATATGTATTATAATTTGCTCTTAAAAATTAGTTACCTAAAACTCATGTTTCATGTTGATTGATTCAATGACAGCCCTACATACCTTAAACACATCTAATTATATTATTATACTGAATCAGTAGTAATTTTAAAACAAAGCTGATTCATTCTACTATTGACACATCAATATTTGATGATATATCAATTTTCACAGAATTTTAAACATTATTTTTTAAAAATTTTATTTTGAAAAGATTTATTTTTCTTTAAGTTTTAAATCCTTTTTATTAGAGACAGTTTTACTTCCAAGTTTTAAATTCTTTTTATATTTATCTCTATTTTTTCTTTTCTTTTATAATTATTTTAAAATTTCCACAAAAGTTTTTCAGAGTTTCTGTTTAAATTTTTTTCTGATTTTATTTATCATAAATTTTTACTTCCATCATATATAAATAATACTAATAAATTTAATATTTTAAAAATCAAATTATATTTAAAAAATTTTAAATCAACATATTATTTTTTTTATTATAAATTTTAGTATTAGTTCGTGAAATTTTAGATGTTAATACGGTCAATTTTATTAATTTATCATAAAAATATTAATGGATAAACAAAACAATATTTTATAAAATTTAACAACAATGATGTTAGTAAGATGCTAAATTGTTTTGTCTGTGCAGGGTCCGCCACCTCCACCTAAATATATTTTACCGGATATGAATGTTCCATTTGATATGAGCAGGTAAATCAGTTTATATATTTTTTTAACTAGTAGTATGGTATTACCTAAAATCAAGTCAGTTAAAATGTAATAATACATTGCATATGTTTTTGCAAACATATTAGATTTATATGTAGTAAGATTATATATAAAATGTAGTAAAATATGAGTAAATTATATCATGATTAGTACTTATTGGGTGTGTGCATAGAGTTGGGGCAAAAAAATATTAAGATTATATAATTCAAGACTAAAAACACCAAAAATACTAATATATATCGTTTTTAATTTGATTTTTTTGTTGGTTGTTTATTATAATTTGGTTGCTTTGAGACTTTTTGATAAATACAGCAAATAAATTTCTGTATTGCAGAATATATAATGGAAGATTTTTTTTTTTTGATAAATATTATAACATGTGATGTCTCTTTAATGGATTGTATGTACCTTGTGACTTTGAATTCTGCAGTGAAGATGATTCTATTGGAAATGAAACTTCGTTGGAAGAGTAGAAGAAATCTTAAGAGGAGTTTACAATAAATTCAGTTACTTAATTATCAAATGTTTCTTAATAATAAATTCAATGTTTAGGGTGTTATGTATTCGGACAAAAAGTGTTTTAAGGTTCTGTCTTTGGGGTTGTGTGTTTGTTTGTTTGGGTCAAAATATTATGTAATAAATAAAACAGCCACAAATTTTAGGCTTTAGAAAGGCTCATAGACTTTTATGAAAGGTTCCATTCAGAAACCTTTCCCCAACATTTAATAACTTTTACAAACATAAATTTTGTGATAATTTTATTTTATGTTTTTATTAGCTATTTAGAACACAAAATATAAAATATGATAGTTGGGTAAGTTTTTAACATAGAAGAAGATATTTGATTGAGTTAATAAATTAAATTAAATAAGAGTGGAAGCATTTGTCTCATTTCTGTAATATTTATTTTAGTTTTTGGTTTATATTAATCTAAAAATTAAGATTCTATTCTTTTTTTCTAACACAAAAAAAGGAATAAACAGGAACACACACCACAGCAAAAACTCAAGATTTTTTTTTATTAATAATTATCTTAAAAATATCATGAGTTTTGTTAAAAAGAGTATAATATCTAAAAGATCTTAGATAACTCTATTATACTCTTCTCAATAAGTTTCATGAACAAGTAGGAACAGGAACTTTACAAGCTAATGCAACTTTGGCAGCATTAGGAGTGGTAATAAACTGACTTATAATTGGATCTTTAATATAAAGACAGAAACATGGCTGCTTCAGTATCAGTTTATCACAACATGCTTGAACCGGTGCTCCTCCGGTTATCATCGGCGGGAAACATGGGAGGAGATCAAATATAAAACAGTTTGATGTGGTCGGAGAAGGATATGACATGACTACTATAACAAATGTGATGAACATTAGTGTTGTGAACTTCATGTTTTGAAACTTTTAGTTGTCACTTTTCTTTACTTTTTTGATTTTTTTTTCTTTTAAATATGTTTTAGATTTTGCTTTTTTGAGATTTTAGAATGGTTTATATAGAGATGTGAGACAAGTTAGGGAAGTAGTGTCTTACTTGGCAATCATGCAAGAAAAATGTTAGGGTTGTGACTTATGTTCCACAAGTGCTTGTACATTTGTCAAATGTATAGTGTAAGTTACAATGTGAAATGTNTTTTTGAGATTTTAGAATGGTTTATATAGAGATGTGAGACAAGTTAGGGAAGTAGTGTCTTACTTGGCAATCATGCAAGAAAAATGTTAGGGTTGTGACTTATGTTCCACAAGTGCTTGTACATTTGTCAAATGTATAGTGTAAGTTACAATGTGAAATGTCTATTGAATAATAATATAATTTGACTCATAAATGCAAAACTGCCAAAAATAAAATAGAAAATTGATATATATGAAGAATATATTAATGATTCACTAGTGCTTGTTCACATGTAGAATGTGTCAGTGTCAGTTACAATATGAACACTCTACTGAAGTCAAATGATAATTTATACTATATGAAAAAAAATCTCAAATGCTATTCAAAAATCCAAAGTTGCGATAGAACCTAAATAAAGTCAAACTTGATATTTTCTTTAAAAATTTTAATTTTTGTTTGGACCAAAAACAAATATCAGTTATACCATGGATCAGAGACAGATATGCTAATTAAGATAATTTTTTTGACACCATTAATAATTTCAAAAGAATTTCGCCAGTTTGTTTTGGATAAAATCGAAAATGAATTACTTATGTATCACGATTGTTACGATAGAGTGTAGCTTCCAATGGTTAGTTTATTTTGTCCAGGCTTACTCTAAACAAAGGTCCATCTATGATTTATATACTAATAGTAATAAGTAGCCCTGGAAAGCGGATTGATCGGCTCTGTCTCGCGAAAATACCCGCAGATATTTACAAAAAAAGTTGAAGATCAAACCTGTTACACGAAAACTGCAAGTGTCAATAGCTTAACTTATATCGGTACCCGCAAAACCTGCAGTCTCCACGGATATCCACTTATTATTATTATTTTTCAAAATTAAAACAAAAACTTATAAAATCCACAAAAAAAACTGCGTAAAATATATAAACAAAAATAAAATTCGGAGAGACATCTACATACTAATAGTGATCTTAAAAGTTTGGAGCCTATTTATCTATTAAATTTTGCTCTTAAAAATTAGAGACCTTATGCCCATGTTTCATGCTGCTTGAGTCAATGCATGCTTTATACATGTAAGATGGTAATTTATGTACTAAACTGTTTTGTGCTGTGCCACCTCCTCCTGAAGTCTGAATATATTTGGCTCGATATGAATATTCCAATCGATATGAACCAGCTTGAGCAGGTATATCATTTTATATTAATTTATATTACCTAAATTCTAAAACCAAACTAGTTAAAATGTAGTGACTATATGGCATTATGTTTTTGCAAACATTTTAGAGTTACATGCAAGTAAGATGATATAACATATTATTATTGAACCCATTCATTGGTAGGTTTGTGCATAGAGTTGGGGAAGAGATATTGAGTTGTACCAGACAAATTAATTAGCCATTTGCATTGTTTGGTTCCCTGGACATTTCAATTTTAGGTTTTTGTTGGTTTTTTGAGTTTTTTGTCGATGATAATTTTGGTTTCTTTGAGACATTTCAATAAATACAGCAAATAAACTTTTCGATATTGCAGATATATAATTTGAAATATTTTATTTAAATTTTTATTCCATGTGAGATTCACATAATTTAAATTATCATTTTTGGAGAAAAAATCATTCTCTAATCGTAATTCAAATCGATGACCTTTAAATGATTTTAAATAATTTTTACGAGTTGCGTTATCACGCTCTAATACTCATTTATAATGTTGGCTAAGTACTTGGAAAATAGGTAGAACTCACAATCTTTAGTCAATGTTAGAGCCCGAATCATCTACGGATTTTATATATATAAATTTAGATATAATTAGTAATCAATGACATAGCAATACAGTTAATTACTAATTTCAGGTTTTATTTTTCAATTGTTTATGCGATAAAATATTGAATATATGTTTAGTAACTTTTACAAACATAAATTTTGTGATAATTTTTAATTTATGTTTTTATTAGCTATTTAGAACACAAAATATAAAATATGATAGTTTGTTAAGTTTTTTCCTTTCAAAAAAATTACCATAAACTAATATTAGGAAAACTCATATAAAATTGTTATGATAAACAATTTAATGAGAAATGATAAAACATAGAAAAAGATATTTGATTGAGTTAATAAATTAAATTAAATAAGAGTGCAAGCATTTGTATCATTTCTTAAATATTTATTTTAGTTTTTGGTTTATATTAATCTAAAAATTAATATTCTATTCTTTTTTCTAACACAAAAAAAGGACTAAACAGTAACACAAACACCACAGCAAAAACTCAAGATTTTATATATTTTTTTATTAATAATTATCTTAAAAATATCATGAGTTTTGCTAAAAAGAGTATAATATCTAAAAGATCTTAGATAAATCTATTATACTCTTCTCAATAAGCATCATGAACAAGTAGGAACAGGAACTTTACAAGCCAATGCAACTTTGGCAGCATTAGGAGTGGTAATAAACTGACTTATAATTGGATCTTTAATATAAAGACAGAAACATGGCTGCTTCAGTATCAGTTTATCACAACATGCTTGAACCGGTGCTCCTCCGGTTATCATCGGCGGGAAACATGGGAGGAGATCAAATATAAAACAGTTTGATGTGGTCGGAGAAGGATATGACATGACTACTATAACAAATGTGATGAACATTAGTGTTGT